>KV455030.1:0-201928 GCA_001662575.1 Pseudogymnoascus sp. 23342-1-I1
CGAACACTGAGACGGAGAGTATATTCACGACGGACGGTTAGATGGCGTAAGCCCATGTACATTTCTCACGACAGTCACGAAGACATCTACTTACAAAAAACATATACCGATTCCATAATAAATACCTAAAATCTATCTACCAATCATACTTTCATACCCATCATCCATAACTCATAACCATTACACATTAACCCCTCCACCCCCTAATTCATACTCCCCCCACTCCTCCCCCCCCCAATAATCCCCGCCATCTCCAGCAACGCCCTATCCGCCTCCCTATCCCCCTTCCCGAAATTAACCCTCCGCCTCGCCTCCGCCTCCCTCTCCTCCCACTCCCACCTCTTCCTCTGCTCCAACGCCTCCTCCTCCCCGCCACACCCCCACACCTCGAGCGACTCAATCGCGAACCGCTCCTGCCAGTCTCCGCCCCCCCGGCCCTCGGCGGGCGCGAACGCGCCGCCGCCGCGCGAGTCGTGCGTGAAGACGCCGAATTCGAAGGAGGCGTCTATGTGGAGGGACACGGGGCCTAGGTTGGCGGGGTTGGCGGTGCCGGAGGTGGATTTCGAGGTCGGGTGTGGAGATCCCAGCGCGATGCCGGGGTGCGAGAGGGGGGGGTGGGTGAAGGAGAGCTGCTCGGTGGAGATGGTGGATCGGTGGATGGTGTGGGTTGGGGCGAGCTGGAAGAGGATTGTGCCGGGGTCGGAGAGGCAGGTTTTGTAGGTCTGCTGCCAGGTTTGGGGGATGTAGGCGCCGAATACTAGTCTATTTGGGTTGGTGGCTGTGCTATCCGGCAGGCGTTTCGGCGGCAGGGAATCGGCAAAAGCGCGCTCGTTGCTGCTTTCTGGGACGGCGGGAAGGCGAGACCCGGAAACGAGGAGGAGAGATGGGGCCCGCCAGTTGAAGACTCGCGTTTCGAAGCTGCGCATGGAGAAGCCGGCTGAGCCGCCGGAGTAGAGGAGGCGGAGGCGGTGGAAGAGGGTGGTGGGGGGGATGAAGAAGGAGAGTTGGGAGAGGAGGGTTAGGTCGAGGATTTCGGCTTCGTCGGCGTCCGCGATGGGGAGAAGCGGGGGTAGGGGGGGTGGGGTGGTTGGTCGTCGGAGGGCAGGTGAGGAGGGTGCCGAGGAGGGTGGTGATGTGGGTTGGGACGCAGACGGAGTGGTGGTGGGGGATGATGGCTTGCGCTTGGAGAGGTCGAGGGATTTGGAGAAGAGAAAGTGCGAGAAAAGGGCTGAGAAGCCGTTGAAGAGATTGGGCAGGGAGGCCGGGATGACGGTGTTCCAGGGGTGGATTTTTATACCGGTGTCCTTTTCGATATCGACGAAGGCCGAGAGGATAGCGTCGGCTGTAGCGCGGAGCTGCTCTAGGTTGTCGCCTAAGAGTCGGTCGCTGTAGTCCGGTAGGGGTTGGCTGGGTTCCAACGGCGCTATGAGGAGCAGCAGCATGATAATCTTGCGGAAGTTGTCCACGGGGGTTAAGCACTGAGATATCGGGGGTGCGTCGGAGTGCTTGAAGACATCATTGGCGTCGAGAGATTCCAATGCGGACAGCGCAAGTCCATCGTCGTCATCGTCGCCCTCCTCGTCGTTGGCAGGCTGGTCCACGGCGAACCCAACAGGTGCCTTCGCATTCCCATTGAATTCCTCCCCCTCCTCCTCCACGGCTTCCTTGTCGTCCTCCTCTTCGCCCTTATCTGCCACCTCCTTCCCCAGCAACCGATCGAAAACGGTCAAACTGCGATAAAGCAACACATTCCTCCCCTTCAACCCTCCTCTCAACACCTTCCCATACCTCTCCGTCAAAATGACCACCACAACAATCATCTCCTCGAATCCCAGCACGGCCGGCGCCCCCGCTGGGAACGGGAACGCGCCCAGGTACGAGACCATCTGGAACAGCACTGGTGCAACGCCCAGGGCATCAGGGACCTGGAGGAAGCGAGTGAGCGTGTCCTCTTTCAGGTATGAGACGCCATCGGAGGTGTCGGCGAGGCTGCGGAAGACATCGCGGAAGGAGTAGAGTTCGAGAGGAGTGAAGCAGCGAGTTGCGAATTTTTGTGCCTGGAGAGAGAAGGGGTCATTAGTTAACAAGATCAAGGGATGATTGCGGGGTAGGAGGACGGCGAGTGCATTGGGGATTGGGAGAGCTCACCAGCTGTTTACTCAGCTCTTCAGCGGTAGCTGGGCGGGTGTCCGCGTGGGATTGAGATTGCCCCATGATGTCGTAGTAAGGCCACAATCATGACGGCGCCGTAGGACAATATAGTAATATTGAAGCCCTGATATGGCAGGGGGGGGGGATGAACAAGAACGTGGTGTTTGTCGTACTACTTGTTAACTGTGGTGGTTGGCGGTACTCGGGCAGTTCAGTAAGTGACAGGCTGATAGCACGGTAGCAGCCTTGTTTTTGCGGGGGTATGATGGCAGCTTTTGTACTTTTTGTTATCCCCCATAACTTCGCGGAACTGGCCGTACTTTCCACTGAATTGCCACGCTAAACTTGGCGCTCGACGCAAGGTGACGACCCCCCGATAGGCGGCAAAGGTCTGGACCGCCCTTTCATTCCTTACAGCCAATATAACCAAGTCACGCTGCAAATACCCAGCCTTTCTTGGGTCTTGGGTCTTGGAGATTCGTGGATATTATCAAATAAAATATACTATTGGTATTTCTGCTAACTATGCCTATTCAAATCATTCCTCCCACTTTCTCTTTCTCTTTCTTTCTCTTTCTCTTTCTTTCTCTCTTTCACTCTCTCTCACTCGTTCCCCTGGATATTGCCAAATTTTTCGCCACGTTTCGCCGCCGCCGCCTCTGCGCCAGAATGAATAAGCCATCACACCCCACCACTGACTGTACAATAACAGACACAACGCTCCGAACGCCTATTGAGCAAGTTCGTAATCATACAAGACAAATGAAAAATAGACAAATGAAAAATGAAAAATAAACAAAAGAAAAGTTCGAACCACAAGGAAAAAATGCAAAACATAAACGACGATGCCTCCCCCCTGCCCCTCTTTAAACTCCGGCCGGTCCTCTATTAATGATGCTCGGGATGCCCATGTTCCGCTCGCTGGTAGCGCTCCCGAGGCTGTTGTGATGGCTGTGTCCACGTCCCTGCATGACCTGTCCTGCTATGTACTGTCTGTTCTGGTGGTGATGTTGCTGCTGCTCGCGCATCATCTGCTGTTGTTGCTGCTGGTGGATCTGTGCCCCCATCATCTGCATCTGTTGTTGCTGGCGCGTTGGGTCAAAGCCACAGTCCGTGTCGGGGCTGACGCTGAAGTCACCCCCGTCTAGGTCTTCGATCCCGATCGCGCTGTCGTCGGTGTACGATGCGGGTGCGTTCTGGCTGTCGTGCGAAGCTGAGACCCGAGAACGGCGGGTAGAGGCGCGAGCTGCGGATTGCAGGTTCTTAAGACCGCTTCCGAGAATCTGTTTATGTTAGACTTCATTCATAGTGAGTCAAGTAAAAGTATCATCACATACCTTAGCCTCGACAACGGCCCACTTGTCGCCAGTGCGCTCGGCGAGCGGGCTCCAGATCTCACGGCGCATGGCCATGTACTCCTTGCCGAGCGTCTCGAACTTGAGTGTGTCCCAGTCCTCCGAGTTGCGGCGGTCCATGAGCCGCTCATGGCGCTTGCGGCACGCGTTGGCAGTCTTGGTGGGGAAGTAGGCGTCCTGGATCTGTCCCCAGTTCTGGCCTTGCGTGCGAGCCGACATGAGGGTGAGGTCGTCGGCTGGGGACCAGGCGCCGGAGGAGGGGCGGGTGGAAATGGGGATCGGAGCGGACTGAGGGATGTATTGGGGAGCCGACGCCTGCATCGGGGGGTTGGAGATGTATGAGGGTGCTTGTTGGTGCATGTGGGTCATGCGCTGAGGTCCGAGGTTGGACTGCATGGCCGCGGTGGTGTTGATGGGATAGTAGTGCTGCTGGGCTGTGTTGTCTGCGATAGCGACGGGAATCGAGCGGTATTGACCTTGGCTGACTGAAGCACGGCTTGTTTTGGGCATGGTATTACCCTGAAGATGGTAGAACGAAAGTGCGGAATGGGCCGCCCGGAAGAAGGTCGAGCGAAGGTGTGGATAGGTGTAAGAAGAAGTTCAGATGAGAGAGTGCGTGTGGTCGAATGAGAAGAGCGGGTATGATCGAACGAAAGCGATTACGTATTAAGGGCCTCACCAGGAGGATAGAGCGTAGTGTCGATAGGAAAGGAAATGAAATGACCCGAGACGAGAGAGACTAGGAAAGAAACTGAAGAATAGGAAACGGGCAGGTGGAAAATTGAAGGGTTGACTGATTGAAGCAAGAAACAAAAGAAGAGGGCCATGAAGGGTCGGTGCCAGGTCAGTTTATATGTAGAAACCAAGGGCCCGACGAGCTGCAGACGTCGTCCACCAACAAAGCATGAAACAAACCATCTCTTGACGCTCCCGGGGCCCATCGCCGACCGATTCCAGGGTCATGGAACGGATTTAGTCCAACTCTGGTTGTGGCGACAGGCTGAGACGAGAATAGTAGCCCCGCAGAGAGGGTAAGTGAAACGACGATAAACGCCGTAGGGAGACGCGACAGTCCATGACGTTCGAGGAAGTGCAAATTCTGGGCCGAGCGAGGTCTGTTACTGGCCCGCTGGATTTTCGAGGTTGTGGTAGGGCGGTTGTCTCATCTCAAATGTCAGCGGTTAGGATTTTGGCGGGCGGTTAGAACTCAAAATCACGGGGTATGGGGACGGGGGGCAGCCAAGGGGACCAATAAAAGGCCCAGTCGATCGGATGGAGCGCCAACAACCTCCATTTCCACGGTTTTGAGTGTATTTGTGGGTATATGGGGGGTAATTGCGACGAGGATGGCGAGGATAGTCTGTTATTGTTTACAGAATCGAATATAGCCAAGCACATGCCACCATTTAGGAGCGCGTCTATCGCAGGGGGCAGATCATTTAACCGACGACTCTATTTCGAGCCACTCACACCCCCTGCATCGGACGACGAAATGTCCATATTTACCAACTCCCATCCCACATCCAACATCCCAAAATTGCGATTCTGGCGTTATTGTACACTAACCGTGCTTTTTATTTTAAAACTCGACGGCTTGACGCGGACTCTCATCTTAAAACACCAACAATGCGCGGCGGGAACTTGGGTGCCCCTTGAAGGAGCTCGAGGGATCTCGCCCCTCCTGTCGCTCCCCCCCATGGGCGGGCGGCTACTGGGACGTCCAACAAACAACGGCCAAATCAGAGTTGCACAGTGTTTACCGCTGTGACTGACATGTTTCCCCCCTCAAACCCACACCGGTCTCAACTTGGAACGTGCGCCGGAAAGCGTAATAAGTGATGCGTACATAGTACAGATTTGAGATGATAGATCTACCCACCCTATTGAACTATTGAATGCGCAAAGATAAATGAAAAACGACGATGCAGCCCACTATTGTACATACATCAGACCTCAACTCCGCCAATGCGCGTATTGTATATGTATACACCAAAACCGTGAACTCATTAGTTCCGGGCAAGCCACGTAGCTTAGCTCACCCTACACAGACGAGACCGTAGTCTTGCCCGCGACCTCATCCTCCTCAATCTCCTCCCACTCATCATCCTCCACCGCCCCCCCGACAGCCCTCCAGACCCTCTGCCACATCCCCTTCTTCTCAACCATAGCCAGCACCATCACCGCGGGCAGATGCCACACGCTGGCCCAGAACAGGCCGCGCGCACTCCCCTTCAGCCCCTCGTACTTCCAGAACCGGTACGCCTCGCGCACCATCCAGAGGTTGACGGGCGTGCTAGCGACGGCGAAGCTCCACTCCGTCACGCCCACTGCACAGAGGCCTATACATAGCGGGAGCATGACGAGCGAGTAACGCAGCGCCACGCGTCCGTTGCGCGCGGGGTTCGTCCAGGCCAGCATCTTGTAGCCGGCGTTCTTGTACTCATGGCGGATGGTCCATGACAGCGCCATGAAGTGGGGGAACTGCCAGGCGACGAGCAGCGCAGCTAGTAGCCAGCCTCCCAGGTTCTCGTAGCCCAACAGCAGCTCCTTCCAGTCCCCGGAGCCAGTAGCGGTCTGCCCGGCCGCTGCGGCCCAGCCCATCAGAGGAGGGATTCCACCAACGAGGGCTCCGACCCAGGTGTTTAGGACGGAGACGCGTTTAAGCGGTGTGTAGACCCCTGCGTACAGGAAGATGTTAAAGGCTGCGAGAGACGCTACGGTGGGGTTTACACCGTAATATAATGCCCCTGTTCCAATTGCCGCGGAGAGCGCAGCGAAAAGGAGGGCGCCGCGGGGTGAGATGAGACCACGGACGAGAGGGCGGTTCTTCGTGCGCGACATCAGGGCATCCCACTTGGGCTCGTAGAGCATGTTGAGGGTGTTCGCGGACGCGCATGTTAACGACGTGCCAAATGTGAGGAAGAGCAGCGTCAGGGCCGACAGCGACGGGGTGTCGGTGATTGCGGGCGAAAGAAGAGCGGGAACAGGGTAAATGGAATAAGCGGAGGTGGTGGTGAGTACAATGAGAAAGGAAAGACGCGGCTTCGTCAAGGCGAGCAGCGTGGAAAGAGTGCGTTTGACGGAGTTTATAGGGAGTTTTGACGATGCTGTCGTGAGGACTGATGAGGCGTCTGGAGGTATCACAGGTTCAGCTGCTGCCGCAGGTCCTGCGTCTGCAGATGCAGCCTGCGCATCTTTGCGAGCTTTCTGCCGCCGTCTATGTGGGAGGTCGACCTCGGGAGTTGTCTCGGTCACCGGGGCCGCCGCATCTTTTACTGGAATTGGCGGCTGCGACGCCGTAAACGAGGTGGATGTCGATGACCGCGCCTTCGAGACAATGGCAGTCCGAGGAAGAAAGGAGTTGTTGAGAAAGTAGCCGGCCCGCAATCGCTGTGCCTGGCCTGGGCCTTTTGACAGTGCGTTCCTCAATACTCGCGCGGTCGTGAACGCACGTTGTGTTGACTGTGCGCACTTCCATTGTTGTCGCGGGAGAGCGGTAAGGCACTGCTCGCCGATACTGCGAAGCGCGACTGGTGTCGCAGCCCCGAGTGAGAGCGGCCTTATGATCATTGCGGCATCTGGGTATGGAGATTGGCCGGCGCTTTCACAATGAGCGTTCGTTCCGCGTAACTTCGTAAATGTTGCCCAGGAACTTCCTCGGGCAACACCGCGGCGAATCGATTTTCCGTCGCCGACCTCAAAAATACGTATGGCACGTGATGTAACCACGTGATGAAAGACAGGAACATATTACAAGGCTGACATTTTGACCAACAATGAGTGGCCGAGCTTTCCCCAAAACCAAAATAGACAAGCACGTGACTAGACGCGGACGAATGTTTGACGAGGCTGACATTTTGACGGACGGCAAAGTCGGCCGTGAGTGGCCCGTTCGCCGCCAAATGTCGCTGTCACCTCCACATAGCTGCTTCGTGGCGCCAATTGCCGCCCAAGCTTGCCAAATGAGGCCGTATCTAAGCTCTTTCAGTCTACCCCTAATATATAATCGCCAACATGAATTACTCTATGAGGAAATCTGTTGAAGCTATCCACCACTCAGCCCTGGCAAGGCATAACTGGCGTGTTGTGCGGCTTGAAGGCCATCGCGACAAAGGTAAGACCCCAACGCCATCGTTTCGGTACGTTAATTTCCTTCATTTCCCCCTCATATATATCCCCCATTTCTTTGTGTTTTTGTTGTTGTTGTTGCTGTTCTTGTCGTTTCTCCAGATGTGTACTCCAGCGCTATTGTTGGAGCTGGCATACCAATCCTTCGCGCCAAATCCTTCGCGCTTCGGAGCCTCGTCGGCAACTTGAGCCAAATCGTCCCCAAGCTCCCAATCTCCGGAAATCTCCAGAGATACTTCAATGGGTACCTCGGGGTATCCTCCCGGTTGGGAAGCTGACTACGATGGAGAGACGGAACGATGGTTTTATACACATAAACCGACAGGGGTCAGGCAGTATCACTTCCCCAAGGCTGGCGATGAGGTCGAGCTGGCTGCTGCCATGAGCAGGACCAAGGCTGCCAATGAAACCAAATTGAAAGGAAGCAATACGGCCGTGGGTTTGAAGGACCTGGCAACTGCCGGAGTCAAACCATGCGCCTCAACGCCTCAAGCTCCAGATGCCGCGTCTGTCCAGCAAGTGCGACCCAGCATATTTTCGACCAGAGAGGATTTGAGCCAAAGCCCTACTATCAAGCGCTCGGTATCAGAGCGTGCTACCCCCACATCGTCACAGCCAATACCCAACGCTTTCAGGCAGAGCTTCCAAGCAGCTCAGAGAACCGAGGCAACTACAGCCCAGCAATTACCATCCCAACAAACCAGCCTAGCGGCTCTTCCTCCATTGAACACACAGCTACATAGCTCGTCAAAACTTCCGGATCAAGTTGCCAGCTCTGCTCACCCCTTACGCATTAATACCAATGCCCTTAATCAAAGCGGAAATGTATCTCCGGTGCAGAGTATGTCGGCGGGGCCTTGGAGCTATTCGACGTCGAAGGGCGCTGGAATGAGCTCCGGTAGTCGCGGCGCGCCTTACTTCTCACAGGGGTCTGAAAGGATACCCGATTCTTCCACTCCGCTTGCCAGCGACCCTCCAGTGGTTCCACCAAAGGACGTGGGGTATGACCGAGCCTCAGCAGCAGGACGGAAATCCCTAGGCCAGACAAACAGCCATTCATCGTCAGTGCCGAATAATAATGCGGATCAAGTTATCTCTTCCAGACTTGGTATCCTATATCTTTCGGACTCCGACAAGGAGGACGTCATAACGAATCTCCAAAACTTGGCCCGCATGTATCCAGATGTTACTTTATCTCAGCTCGTAGATCCTCACATGGAGCTACCGCGAGCAAAAGTGCCCGACCTACCAAGCTCTTCACAGGTACCTTCCGGCCTAGAGCGCGAGGGGGGAGGGAAACATCGTGGAGCATTTAAATCAACCGCCCCCCCTCCGGCCCCCATAATATCAGCGGACGCGAGCTTTCCCATTGCTTTCGTTGCTTACTCCCGGGAACCTCAACAAACTCACAGAACCTACACATCCCCACTTGCTGGTCCAAATCCTAGCTTCGGTGCGCCATCGCCCGGCTCTCCGTCTGATTACCAAAGGCGTCAACATTCAACGTCCAATGCATCGATAACCTCCACGGCGATCCAAACGCAACATGATAGGACACACTCTTCGAGCTTTAGCGCGAGGCGGCAAGATTCAATTGGCACGCAGACGTATTCACCTCAAACGAGGTCTGAGCTTGCTCAAACCGCCTGGGGCCTAAAACCTGCTTCTGCCACAACTGAGGGGCCAGAGATGGCGGCCGGTATTCCGGCTAGGCCTGCAACCACAACTCCTATCCAAACCTCGGAGCCGGTTTCTGACTCGTTGGTAACTCGGCCATCAAGGCAACACGGCGTTACCAGGAAGCCATTGTCGAGTCAAAGCCCAATAATGAATCGTCCGTTTCGCTCACTGTCCTGGCAACCACGCGATCATTCACCAAATCCCCAATTACCATCTTCGTTGGTTAGTGAAGTGCCTGAAGAACCATCTACGCCCTCGCGGGATATTGCACAGCAAGAATTACTTGCTTCAGGTTCGTCGAAAGTTTACTCTGAAGGATCTCTACATCCAACTATATCAGAATCGGCCGAGGTTCCACCGCAACAGCAGCCCCAGGGAAATAGCCAAATCGATCAAAAGGAATTTGATCGGTTGAACTCCATCATCAAAGAACAGAGCAAACAATTGGCGTTGCTCAGCCAGCAGAACGTACAAAACCTACAGGACCTACAGAACCAGCAAAATTCATCTGCCTTGCATCAAATCAGACAACCTGATCCCGAACATCAGCGCAACCCGAATATGCCAGCTCCACCATTTACGCGGAACAGTGTTTATACTCAGTCTTCTCTTCAAAATGCCCACTATCCTCCTAGTTATCCAAGTGTTCCAGTGTCGCCAATTAGTCGACCAGAGTCTCTTGTATATTCAATCCGGGATGAACCCCGACCTCTGACACTGCCGGAGCCAGCATTCAACACAGGCGTTGGTGAGCCCGATGATATTGAGTGCATATCCGAGAATAAGAGCCTTCCCATCGATGAGTTTGAAGTCAACGCGAACCCAGGAAGTGTTGGATTCCAACACTTTGGGAGCCAGCCTGATGAGGCGCCCGTGTTTCAAAATAATGCCGCCCAAGACAACATCGAGCAAGGTCTTGGGGTTGATGATAAAGAGGCAATAAGCCATCAGCCCGTAGACACAACGGAAGACATGAGTGCGTCTGCTGTCTCTGTGGAAGACCGATCAGAATCCCGCGGGCCAAACCAGACGGACTCTAAACGAGGATCATGGGTTCACGCATGGAAACACACTGCTACGGAGCAAACACCAGGCCAAAGCGTACCCCAGGCTGATGCCAATGTTCGAGACAGGTCGGAGTCTCCCCATCACGAAGCCTCGAACGTCTCACAGTCAAACGATCAACCCTTGCCAAACCAGCAGAGGCAGAGGTCGCAACCTCGGGTTGAGTTACAAGTCCAGCAGAATTATGCTGCAGAAGCGAACCCAGCTTCTCAGAGTCAATCTCAATCAGCCCAGAGCTACCAAACACCAATGGTTATGGTTAGTATACGACCCAATCCCCACACAGAATGCAGTTTACTTACTCCTACTACTAGAGTCAATCAGCGGCACAGGAGATAAGCTTACAGACTGCTCTGGAGGCTCAAATACAGCAGCATTTCGAAACTACAGTGTCACCACAATCCGCGGTCTCTCCTCCAGATACGGCTCTGTCACTATATGGTGTTAGTTCAGACTCAGCAGTTTCCGACATATCCACACCAGGGCTAGTTCACAAAGAGTATTTTGATCCCATTTCCGTCCAGCATTCGCAGGTCACCACTATAGCGCCAAGGAGGATATCCAAGGACTTATCGGCTCCTGCTTCTATAGCCGAAGTCGTAAGCCAAGCACAGGGCCACGCCAGAAAGCCCCCTCGTCCCAAGTATTCCATTGCTGAGGAACCTAAGGATTATGAAGAAAAGCAAGTTTTCTTTCCTGACCACGCTCCGTTGAAAATTGGCTCTGTCCGGAATATTGGACAAAACCAGGTATCTCCGGACCAGAAGCCTCCAGTACCTCAAAACACTACGGCAGTATCCACGGGATCAAGCCCACCCAGACCGGTTATTATCGATAGCTCCAAACCTTTCGATACAGCTATCAGCAACCTGTCAATACAATTCACCCCCTTCAGCCGATCTAAAGACACAGAAGCAGCCCCGAAAGCCACTGCTCCGCCAGAAAGCAAACCACCTGCTGATACCAATATCAATGTCAACAAAACGCACACTCATGCTTCGAGGCCAAGGGTATCTTCGTGGTCCGAAATGGCAAAGCCCTCCTATCCCCCGCAACCAATATTTACCTTTGGCATGCCTGGGGAGAAACAGGATGATGCTGCGGCGGCGGAAAGCTTGTACGATGGGGACGGATATGGGGACTACGACGATTATAGCGATGGCGGGCCGGCGCCGCCGCAGTTCATCACTTCCTAACCCCACCTGCTACAGGTGCGACGAAGCTCCAAGACTTTTATAATTAGCTACATTCTATTCTCGAACATTTATTGGATTTATATGCAATATATACCCACTTTTACAAGCTTAACCATCACTCATACCCAGATCTAGTTTTTACCACATACATAGGATAGGATGGCTAAATGGAAATGGATATCTTACAGGCACGGAACAAAATACTATATATAGCGGAGTGCATAGTAATAAAATTAATTTCACCAGAATAATTTGGGGGCTGTCTGAGCTTGGCTGAAACTTTGCTAACCAACTAATGTCCTCGGAGGAAGCGGGTAATATAGCCACCCCGTTTTGAAGGATTGGGATAATGGGGACCCCAGTATATCGCCAAGAAGCATCATGGATCTAGTATGTGACCGCAAATATACATATATAGAAAATGAGAACCATAAAAACATCTCCTCGTTACAGCCCACGGCCTCCTCAATAATTCCGCAAAAATGTCCAACTCAACCTCTTGCTCCTCCACCACCCCAGGACCCGCCTTCTTCTTCGCACACAGCTGCTCCGTAACAGCAATACCCGGCTCTAGCCTGAGCCACTTCAGCGCGCTGAGCAAATGTTGTCCGGCGCCTGGGTACATTAACGGCTTCGGCGACAGCCCTACAATAAACTGCTATGCCTACTGCAACACCACCGGCGTACAAGAGGCCAAGACTGCGGAATCGTGCATAAAAGACTACTTTGCGAGTCGCCCAGATAGCACAACAGAGTGGAAGTGCGACACGGCGGATACTGGAGCGGCGATGCGGGGGAGGACAAGCGGTTGGTGCGGCCTAGTGATGCTGGGTCTTGTGGTCTCGGCGGCGGCGACTATGTTATAGGAATGTTGGCGAGTGTAGGGAGGATGTGATGGGGGAAGCCTAGGTGGTCGTCACAACACTAGATGGCAGAGGTTTAATAGCAGTGCGGGTTAATGCAACTGGAGAGATAGGCATGCGCGAGCTAGCCGTGTATCACGGATGGATATTTAGCTTTTGGTGTTGGAAATATAATCTCAATTGGCAATGAATGTGTTGACGAAAAGGTATATACGTAAAATCAATCGCCCCGTCCCGAAAGTAAGCACCTCAAAGCAATAAACCGCCCCAGAGAAAAGGTCAAGAAATACAATCCCACGCCATCCCCAGTCCATGTCCAATCTGCGCCCTCAAACACAAGTAATAATTATAACATCCTCTACTGCCTCGCCAATGGACTCCCCACCTTGGGTGCCCATTGCAAGCTCTTCCTCCTCGCCATCATGAGTCTCTGCATCAGCGCTTCACTCCCCATCTGCGTTGTCGCGCCCTGGTCACGGACGACCATCTTATTAGCTGGCACCGTTCGCATGACCAACTCCTCCTTCTCTCGGCCGTTGTAATACGGCGTCTCCTCCACCCCACCCTCGTTATCGAGGATATGCTCAGCGTACATACTGAGCGACTCAGCGCTGGGAGTCATGGGAAGGGGGCTAAGTTCCGCGAGAGTATAGTCGGTCATCTCGACGTCTTGGTCTTGGTTCTGCGTAGCTGATTCTGCGCTGCGGGGAGTGCGGATCCACTGGGTACTCTCCCTGCGGCCGATACGCGCCGGGCGCGCGGTAGCGGGTGCAGTAGGCTCTTTGGATGATGCGCGCCCTGGGGTGGAGACCAAGGTGCCGTTCATGTTGGCGAGTGCGCGTGGCTCCATTGACTTGCGGCGACGGTTACCGCCACGGGGAACGACGGCAGTATCGATAGAGTAGGAGCTTTCGTCGAGCCATTGGTCCATGCGCTCGCAGCTGTATCTGTTAGTAAATTACTATGCCTTATAAAAGTGGAGATACATACTCTAAAACCCATCCAACGCCGACACAGAGCACAACCCCGTTAGTCTCCCGCACCTTCTCAAGTGTCCTCTTGCCGCCATCTTTGAACACCACATGCGTAATCCCAACCTTGGCTGATTCTGCTGTCTCAGGGCTAATAACTCCTCCGGGTGGGGTCATGGTGTTGGGATTCCAGCCCCAGCTTCTCACGCACTTCGCGCCCATCTGGTTTAGTAGCTCGACAAACACGGCGCTAGCATCAGCACCCTCGCTGGTGTGTACGTCGACGTAGACAACGGCGCCCCTGAGGACCCTGTTGTCTAGGTCACGGCGAGGTGTTCGGGTTGGCGTAGCTGAGGTCGACCAGTTGGTGGCTTTGGCTGGAGTTGAGGATTCATCATGGCAGACGATAGTAGGTGGAGGCGGCGCTGTCCTGTGTGCTGTAACGCGTGACGCTGATGCTGGACGCTTTCTTGGCGATGGTTTGATAGGCGACTCAGCGCCTTCTGCCTTCAATGGGACTTTGCAAACGGTATGGAACGACCTTCCGATGGTTGGTCTGGCTGGTGTGAATGGGTTGGCAGACTTCCGGACCGCGCGAGGAGCGATGGGTGTAGAATGGTGCTCTTCCACTTCAGCCTCAGTTTCCGGAACAGCACATGTCACAGTTTCAACAATTGGCTCCTGGTGCTCCTCTGGGGCGCCTTGTTCGCCAAGAGCTAACAATTCTGGGTCAATCGGAACCATATTCTCATCGCCGTATTCCTGGCTTGCCTCAGAGACGGCCTCGTCCTCAACAGCATAGGCAATGGCATCGACGACATCATTATAATCGACGTTCTCCTCAATCAACGACAATTCATCAGCTTCGGCGGCAAGAGCCAAATCTTCGTCATCTAACTCGGCCGGTGCGAACTCAATCGCTTCCATGACTGTATCCTCCAAGTCGTGCTCGGATTCTGGCTCAGCCGGCGCAAACTCGAGGACACCCACGACGATTTTTTCTTTTGGCTCATTCTCGGATTCGAGCTCTGCTGGCGATGATGCCGACTCGAGGACTTCCATAACTTGCTCCTTCAAGTCATGCTCAGATTCCAACTCTGCTTCCTCTCGAACTATCATCTCATCTTCGAAAAAGCTGGTTAGCACAGGTGACTGCTCGACAGGCTTCTCCTCGACACTCTGAGTTACAACTGGCTCCGGCTCCTCCTCATACACTTCCTCCTCGATTTCCGGTTGTGGGTCAACTGGCGTCATCCAGCTATCTAATTGCTTAGCCAAAGGGGTGAATCCAATCTGCGCCGAGCTCTTAGCTACAGGAGTCTTCTCGCCAAAGGAGAGTTTCTTCGGAGTCGAGAGCATTGCGAAGTCCTTGGAAGACATCTTCAACGCGCTGATGGGACTTGGAGAATATAGCGGGGATGCAGACGCCAGCTCATCTTCAGAGTCGGAATCTTGGAACGGGTCTTCTTGCTCAGTACGAAGGCCGAAGCTTCCAATGCTATATCCAGATGGAGAAGCGCTTGGCGTAGTGCTTTGCAGCTCCTCCACAACCATTGCTGCCACTTCTTCACCGTTGTCCATAGTAGCGCTCTCCTCAGCCAAAATTTCAGGGACGTATTCAACTTCCTCGGCGTTATCAACTGGGCTCTTGGGGGTGGTAGAACCTGCAGGCACCTCGGCCTCATTCATTATCGGATCAGCGTGTCTCGGCAACACAGCAGACAGTCGTCCTGGGAACGGCTTGATACCGACTCCATCCGCAGGGGCTTGGTCCTTTCCAAGCAGCCTAGACTCAGTAGCCGGCTTCACAACGCTGCTAAATGGCACTCTTCCGGGGCGAAACGCGCTCTTAGTCAATGTCCGTGGCGTCGTGAACCTCGAGATGCTGAAAGTGTTTGGTTTTGGTGTCGCATTGAAGAGGTTTCCCGACACTGTGCGAGTTGGTGATCCTCCAGCGGAAATCTTAGTTGGGGACGGCGGGCGTTTCGCTGGTGATTGAAGGAGAGAAGCCTTGAATGATGGCTTCGTTGATGATGGAGGGGGCATAGAAGACTTGAAGGGCGACCGCACGGCATCTCCGAGACCAGTCCGTTTTGGCGATTCTCCCAAAGTCCCCTTCCATGAGCTCTGTGGTATTCTTCGGGCTGGGCTGGCCATCATCGACGAGGTCAGATCTTGTGGAGCAGTAACAGCACGGTTCGCCACAATCGATGTCGTGAAATCGAGCCTTTTAGCTGGGCTGAGGGTATTGGTCGGTGGCTTCAATGGACTCTTCATCAGAGGCTTCATCGGCGTCTTCACCATTGTGGCAAGCTCATCGTCAGAGCTCACATCCTTAGCAACAGCAACCTGTGTCACCTTCTTCGGGCTGAGCGGAGACTTTGGCTTTGCTTGGTCGAATTCAGAGGTCGCTCTGGCGCGTCCGCGTGTCACTCTAGGTGCAGCAGCAGGTTTTCGCACCGGCTTAGCCCTAAGGCCAGTAACCGTAGCCACTGGCGCTTTGCCGTTGCCTGTAGGAATAGCATTCTCCTTGTCCAGCTCCGCTGTATCCTGGAACTTGACAGACTTTTTCGGTGCAGCTGTGGGCTTTGTGATGGTTGTCTGGCGGCCTCTGACTATCCTCTTTGGTGCTTCAGAAACAGGCGGTGCCTGTTCATCCGCCACGGCCACTTTCCTCCCTCTGGTGGCTCTTGTCCTCGGGGCTTCCACAGCCGGTGCAGCCTCAACGACCTCCTTCTCCTCTACGACCTTTTTCGGCCTCCCCCTCGTCTTCGGCGCCACCACCATAGTCTCCTTCTCGACCTCAGGCTCCGCCTGCACCATCGCAGCTTTCCTTGGTCGTCCTCTCGTCGTCCTCGGTTTCTCTGGCTCAGGCGCCGTCAGCTCATCCTCGTTGTTGTCGTCGTCGTTAGCAGCATCATCGGCCCTAGTCTTCCGCTTCGTCATAGCAGGGGGCATCGTACGCGTCGCCTTCGCCTTCGCCGCGGCAGTAGCGACCTTGATGCCATTATCAACTGGGGCCTTCTTGGCGGCCGCGCGCGCGCGGGTGACGCGCTTTGGTGGCGAGGCCTCAGGGTCCATGATTGTTGAGTTTGCTTTATCGTTAGGTTAGTTGTTTTTGTCGCGATTTTTCACTGATGTCGAGTTGGTTTTGGTCGGTGTCGATTGTCGTGGTTTATCGGTTATATTGGGGGTCGGTGTGTTCTGAGAGAGACGGGGGTGTTTATCGTGGAGCGCGCTATGTTGACGGGGCAACCGGGTCGGGCCAATTGATGATGGAGGCTGCGCCGCTGGATCTTGGAAGTGAGGGATATGACGTGAGACGGAGGGCGATCAGAATGGTCACGGGAGTATTTTCTGTTGATTTGTGATGATGATATGTTTTCAATGATAAGTTGTTTCCTACGAATTGTATTAAATCGGGTGCTTTAGTTTTTATTTATTTATCTCGCTATATTTTGAAAATAAACTCGAGGAATTACAATATTATTCAAGATTAAATTATGCTACTTTACACAGCCATATCTCATACTGGCCAACTCACTCAACATCCCACTCGTAACGTTTCTCAATGTGATACTAGTGTCGGACTAAATGTATCAAAGGTAGGTTTCCCACTCCCCACCTTCAATCAACATTAAGTGACTCTGGATCCTCATACCAAAGATAATAGCTCATATCGAAAATGTCGTTGTTAGAAAGTCCCGCCTCATCCCACAATCCTGCTCCTAATGTCTGACCCTGGTCAAAACCAATGGACTCGTTTGTGAAATCTGTAGATGAACGGAGCTCATTGTCGACCTTCTGGTTCGCCTCCGCCGCCTTCGCCTTAGCAACCATTTGTTCGGTGAGCTGTAGAATCCGACCAACACCAGTAGTGCTGATCATTAATAATCGGTCGGTAGGAAGAAGAGTGAAGCAGTGAAGACCTTGTGCTATCGCCTCAAAGTTCCTTTCGCAGCCATCTCTCGCAGGGTCCCGGATAACGTCGAAAAGCAAAGAAAAGCAGGCGGCTTCGATGAAAAATCGACTGTGCCGCATGTAGCCTATGAAGGAACTAACTTTCACCGCACGAGAGAAGACATTGATGATATGTATAGATGCGTCCCTACACCTACCAGCAGCATCATTAAGCCAAACCACCGTTTCGCTTGGGATGGTTGATTTTTTAGTGCTTCGTCTCCTTGCGGCGTCAAGCACCAAGCATGGACGCAGAGTAATTATCATCGTCTGAAAGAAATGGAAAGCTAGTATCATCTGACTGGCGGTGAGGTTGGCCGAATACTTCTCTAGATCGGACTCGAAAAGGGGAAATTTCTGGTCCGGAGGTAGAGATTTATGAAAACATATCATCTCCTCGTAGATCTCTTGGACTTTTCGACAGAAATCACTTACGGAGCCTCTGTTACGGCCGTAAATACTGTAATTCACCTTGTATGATATTCTGGCCATAGTAACCGCAGCCATGAGGCCCCCATCCCATGTCGGATCTAGTATGTCGACGTCTAGATCGTTAATTGACGCTGGTCGTCCCAAAGAAAGAGAAACGTTCCTGTCATGTGCGTATAGAGACCAGAACGTAGCCTGACGCTCTCGAGATCGGTCCGATTCGGTGGAGTCTCTCGTAGCCCCTTGGGATGGCATATCTCGGTGCAAGCCGACGGCGAAGGCCTTATGCACTGCTCGCCCTATCGCCAACATCGCTGAGTTCGGTCGTCCTTGACTGTGATGATACTCTGACAGAAGCATGGAGACTTGGACGCTTCTGAGGCTTACAGAGTCACCCCAGCTGTCTAACCGAGACTTGACTCTACGATGTAGAGAATCCGCCCAGACGGGATAGTTTGATAAAAAGGCTCCTATGGCCAACACAATCATCATCAAGGTTGAATCCCTAGAGTTTTGATTGTTGGACGGAGCCGAGTACATGTTATAGAAAAGTTTCCTTAAAGTTCCCTGGTCGCAGAAGATAACAACGTAATGGACAGTGGCCAGATACGTTTCAAGAAAGGTGGCTGCAAGGTCAAATGATGGGAGCTCTGCAGAGAACCCTGCCGGAGGTTCATTGCTATCCGACTCATTCCCAAAGAAGATGCCACTATACCCAAACTCGCTGATAGCCTCTGATGTGTAGTTCGTCGACCGACTATTTATCGTACTTTGCCGCGGAGCCCCACTGCCCAGGAGAAACCGATGGAGTTGCTGCAGGAACACAAAGGTCGAAGATGGCCCATAGTGCAAGTTCATGGTTGAAGATTCCGACGCTTCTGAGCCCCAAATGCTACAATGTACTTCTTGTTTCAGTAGGTCTGCTTGAGCTGTCGATCCCGGGGCCTCGCCATCGTCTATCCTAGCATTCCCATCCGAAGATGAAATCGCTGACTTTCTAACCGGTTTTCTGCGCTTTACTCCTGGGATGCAAACTATGCCACGGTCTGCGCATCGAGCACATGGATCTTGACCACTGCATTTGGTTTTGCTAAGGCGACAGGGTGCACAGGCTAGAGCGGTCCGATGACTCGACTTTGAAGCATTTTGAGAATCGTCGCCCGGATTACGTGAGGACATAGCCCTGTCTAATGCTCTCGCCTCTTGGTCGGATATACGGCGATGAAAGACAGGCCATTCGTAAGCCGTAGCAAGGAGAAGTAATCCATTTATAAGTCTACAGAAGCCGATAATTTCGGATGTAATGGTATGAGTCCAGTTATAAACGTTCGTAGATGGTGGGTTTTGTGGAGACATTTTGACGCTAACCTCGTCATCACTGGATTTTCGGAATTGAGGAGGACGCCTCATCCGAACGGATGAGAAAGAAAGAAAAATCAAAGCCGACCGGATATCTCATATAATATAAGTAGTCTGGCTCTTAAGAAATAACAATATGCTCTTATCAAGTTCAACGAGGACGTCGCCATCTATCTTTTGTTTGCCTTTGAATTACCATTTATGGTTAGCCACGACGTAAAACACCGCCACACTCCACAAGGCAAGCCACAAGCGAGCAAAGCCACACTGAAGAGTACCGACATGGGGGTTCAGGCAAATGAGAAAAGCGAGACCTCGGACACCAAAGATTTCTCATATAGGGAATGGCTAGAAGACAATGAAGCCAAGAAGGCCATTGAGAAAATCGAAAAGAAACATCTTTCTCTAACATGGAGACATTTATCCGTTACAGGAGTTGATTCTCGAAGCGTGTTGGGACACGATGTTCTTTCGTGTGCCAACCCAGTGGAGCTCATCTCTAATGCGAGAGGGCCAGTTAATGATATTGTAAGATATGGACGCCCCTGATATTAAAGCACTCTAACACCAACAGACTATTTTACACGACCTCACTGGACAGGTGAAAGCTGGGGAAATGGTAAGTGTAAGTACCTTTTTTATATATATCGTACTAATAAACAAAGATGCTCGTGCTTGGCCGCCCAGGATCAGGATGTACTTCTTTCCTAAAAACCATTGCCAACAAGCGTCACTCCTTCAAGAGTGTTACTGGCGACGTGTTCTACGGCAACATGAGTGCTGAAGAAGCCGATCAGTACCGTGGTACAATTTTGTACAATAGCGAAGGTGAGTTCCTAAAGCCGCTGAGTATAACATATTAACACCGTAAAGATGATATCCACTTCCCGACTTTGACAGTCGCTCAGACACTTGGCTTCGCTGTCAAAAATAGGGTTTCACGCCAGACCCGGGAGAAGAGCGCAGGTGTCGAAAAACACCGCGAAGAAATGCTCCACGTTATCCCTGAAGCCTTGGGAATTTCCCACGCAAAGGGAACTCTTGTAGGCAACGAGTTCGTCCGGGGAGTTTCGGGTGGTGAAAGAAAACGTGTTTCCATTGGGGAGGTTATGGCCGCTCAGGTAAGCTATAAAGTCTGCAATATGTCCAATGTATTAATTTATTAGGGCGCGATAACCTGTTGGGATAACGCTACCAGAGGACTTGACGCTTCCACAGCCCTTGAATTTGCACAGACATGCAGGGCCTTGGTAGATAAAACCAAGGCCGTCGCGGTAGTGACATTATACCAAGCGGGGAATGGTATTTTTGATCTATTTGACAAGGTTCTAGTCTTGGACGAAGGGCGCCAGATATACTATGGGCCTGCCAACATGGCAAAAGCCTACTTTGAAAATCTAGGCTTTATTTGTCCCCAAGGTGCCAACATTGCGGACTTCTTAACATCTTCGACTGTCGAGACCGAAAGGAGGTTCAAAGCTGGTTACGAAAATTCCGCCCCAAAGACAGCCCATGAACTTGAAATGGCTTATCGAAACAGCGATCTAGCAAGGCAAATGGAGGCCGACATCATACCCCTAGAAGAATTGGAGCAAGAGACGGCCGCTGCAAAAAAAGCCCTCAAGGACGATCAACCAAACCATAAATCGCCTCTCCAGAGCTCCTATACTATTGGTTTTGGCCATCAGATTCTCGCATGTGTTCAGAGAGATATCCAAGTGATGCTTGGAGACAAGGCATCATTCGGCATGCAGCAAATTGCTGCTCTGATTCAATCATTATGCTCAGGGAGTCTCTTCTACAACCTCCCAGACTCTAGCGCTGGCATTTTCGCACGTAGTGGAGCAATCTTCTACCCACTCGTGTTCTATAATGTGAGACTCCAATATTCCACTGAGAAGACACAAATCTAATCGAAATTCACAGTTATCATCAATGGCCGAAGTAACCGCTACATTCTTTGGGCGGCCTATCCTCAACAGACATCGAGACTTCAGCTTCTATCGCCCTTCAGCTTTTGTTATCGCGAAGATGATTACTGATATTCCCAACATCATCCTGCAAGTGTCGATATTTGCCATCGTCTACTATTTCTTAATTGGGTTGCAGATGGATGCCGGCAAATTCTTCACCTTTTGGGTCATCACCATGATCAGTGCACTGATGCTCACTTCACTTTACCGGCTCATCGGATGCATGTTTAGCAGCTTCGATAATGCAGCCAAAATATCCGGTTTTTATTCTATGGTCATGATGGTATATGGTGGATTTTTCATTCCTTTCCAGACCATGCATGTCTGGTTTCGTTGGATTTGGTATATCAACCCATGTGCTTACGCCTACGAGGCGCTCTTGGCAAATGAATACTCCGGGTTGGTTCTCGAATGTACTGGGGCCGAGCTCATTCCCAATGGCGATGCTTACTCTGGAGCCCAAAATCGAGCATGCACGATCCCCGGCGCAACTGCAGATGGTACCCAAATCATCGGCGAAGACTACCTCCAGACTGCTTTTAGCTACTCTCCAGCACATATCTGGCGCAACTTCGGCATATGCATTGCTTGGTGGCTAGCCTTCACGGCTTGCACTGCCATTGCCATGGAAATAGCCAATACAAACAGCAGCGGCAAATCTTCCATCATATTCAAGCGCGGAAAGGAGAGCAAAGATACATCCAAGTCTCTTCGGAAACCCACGGATGAGGAGCAGCAGACTGTATCAACGCCGATTGGATCCTCATCATCGTCTGCTACTCAAGTCCCCGAAGATGACGACTTGAAACTGGCACGCAACGAATCGATATTTACGTGGGACCATCTCTCATATACAGTC
Organism: Pseudogymnoascus sp. 23342-1-I1; assembly: GCA_001662575.1. NCBI lineage: Eukaryota > Fungi > Ascomycota > Leotiomycetes > Thelebolales > Thelebolaceae > Pseudogymnoascus > Pseudogymnoascus sp. 23342-1-I1. The sequence goes on from KV455030.1 coordinate 21,990, forward strand.
GACGTTCCTGGAGGAAAACGGAAGTTGTTAGACGACATCACTGGATGGGTCAAGCCAGGGCAACTTGGAGCTCTCATGGGAAGCTCGGGTGCTGGAAAGACAACGCTTTTAGATGTGCTCGCACAGCGTAAAGATACCGGTGTCATTACGGGCGAGGTGCTTGTGGATGGTAGGCCTCTTCCAGTAAGCTTCCAACGTTCTGCTGGATACTGCGAACAGATGGATGTCCATGAGGGCACGTCAACTGTTAGAGAGGCACTTATCTTCTCTGCCCGCCTCAGACAACCAGTGGAGACTTCGGATCACGAGAAGATCAAGTATGTCGAGAGTATTATCAAGCTCCTTGAGCTCGAAGATATACAGGATGCTCTCATTGGTGTACCGGGTGCCGGCCTTACCATTGAACAACGCAAGCGCCTTACTATCGGTGTTGAGTTAGCTGCCAAGCCATCAATTCTCCTATTTCTCGACGAGCCTACATCCGGATTAGATGGCCAATCATCCTTCAACATCGTTCGTTTTCTTCGGAGACTTACGGCAGCCGGACAAGCAGTGCTTTGCACCATTCATCAGCCCTCAGCGTCGCTTTTCGAATCGTTCGACTCCCTATTGCTCCTTGCAAAGGGTGGACAAACTGTATACTTTGGCGAAACTGGCGAGAATTCGTCTATTCTCTTAGACTATTTCTCCCAGAACGGCGCGCCATGTAACCCGGATGTCAACCCGGCAGAGCATATTATTGACGTTGTGTCTGGATCCGCCGGAGCCGGTCGCGACTGGCACTCCGTATGGGTTGAATCCCCCGAACACACTCGCATTGTCGAACATATGGCTGAGATCAAAGCCGAGGCCCTATCCAAGCCGTCCACTCTCAAGACCGACGACCGTGACTTCGCCACACCACTTTGGACACAACTAAAGCTTGTAACAGCGCGTCAGAAGACTGCTCTTTGGAGAAACCCAAGCTACGTCTGGAACAAGTTTTTCCTTCATGTCAGCTCCGCAATCTTTGCTGGCTTCACATTTTGGAAACTAGGTAATAGTGCCAGCGACTTGCAGCTGAGGTTACTGGCTTGTTTCAACTTCCTGTTCGTCGCTATTGGCGTCATCGCTCAGCTTCAGCCTCTCTTCATGCACTACCGCGACATCTTTGAAGCCCGCGAGAAGAAGGTAAGTGTCACCACTCCCTTGTTTTAACCCCCACTAACAGCGACCAAAGTCAAAAATGTACAGCTGGATTGCTTTCGTCAGTGCCCAACTTATTGCAGAGATGCCCTATCTCGTAATCTGTGGCGTCCTCTACTTCGGCTGCTGGTATTTCACCATTGGACTCACCGTCGCCGGTTCCACCTCAGGCCAGGTGTTTTTCCAGATGATCCTCTTTGAATTCCTCTATACCGCGATCGGGCAAGGCATTGCTGCCATCTCACCCAACCCCTTCTTTGCGTCCCTGCTCAACCCGACTATTATCGCCGCCTTTTTTATCAACTTTGCAGGCGTGCTGCAGCCGTACTCGCAGCTCACTGTGTTCTGGAAATACTGGATGTATTACATGAATCCATACAACTACCTCATTGGTGGCTTGGTGACACAGCCGTTATACGATGTTGATGTGGTGTGTTCAGCAAAGGACATTGCAAGCTTTGCGCCCCCTAACGGAAGTACTTGTGGGGAGTACATGGCCAAGTTCTTTGAAACTGGATTTGGATATTTGGTTGATCCAGAGAGCAAGACAAATTGCAAGTACTGCGCCTTCAAGACCGGAGGAGAGTATGCAAAGACCCTCAATTACAACGAGAGGATGTATGGGTGGAGAGATGTAAGTCATTTCCCCTCACACATCTAGAGATTTTACGTTGCTGACTTTGTGGTAGACTGGAATTACAGCGCTATTCTGCATCTCAACATATGGATTTGTTTTCTTGATGATGAAGCTGCGCAGCAAGAAAACGAAGAGCGCCAAGTTAGAGTAGATGGCGTATGGTATAGCGGTGGAACTGTACACGAAAGAACCACACACTCTCTTTATGCTTTCCTTTAGATTTTTTTTAATAGATTGTGGCCAATAGGTGGTTTTGGGATAGATGGAGACACTGGGAGCTTATTAATAGAATACTAGACAACATAGACGGTATAGAAATAAAGGTTTTTATAAGTAGAAGCCGTCTTCGCGCACTAAATCACTACCAATATTGTCGACGTGTATAAATGAATCATAGTACGTTGAGAGATATGTTAGACATTAGTGATTGGTTTCTATATTCTGCCAGTCTAAATACTCACATCCCACTTGTGTAAAATAGACCGTTGCCGGATATGACTAAATAACTAAAAACTGCATTTTAAACACACGTAACTGTGTCTCATCTAGAGTACCGCGGCGTCTGGAAATACCCAGCGCCCCTTACAAAAAAACCCCTTCTAATATATATACAACATAAATATAGTAAAAATCTGACATAACATGACATGACATATAACCCCCATCCCCCCATTACTCTTCCGCATTAGCCATGAAGACACGGAAACACCTAAGCCATCATCAACCCACCAACAACAACACCCACCACAGCCACCGCCACCTTCCGCGGCACGACCTTGCCACCCGCCGACTCCTCCGTCTCCACCCCGGCAACCTTAAACTCCGGATTATAATTCGCCGGCACCGTCGAATTAACACTCCCATCCCAACAATACCTCTTAAAGCACGTCGTACATGCGTCCGGCACCGTCGTCCCCGTCCTATCCCAGCTGCGACTCAGCACCGCACAGCCCAAACAAGTCAACCACTCCGCATCCACGGTCCCGTTGCCCATCGTCGCAACGTCGTAGCCGTTCTGGATAATCAGGTTGCGCTGCGCGTCGTCGTAGGAGGGGTCAAAGGTCGATACGTTCGAGTGCGCTATGTATGGTGCATGCGGGACGTAGACGACTAGCGGGGCGAGGGTGGTGGTGTTCTTGGGATCGCAGCCGAAGAAGGTTGGGCGCGAGTTGAGGCCGAGGTTGACGAAGGTGTTGACGTCGGGGACGGCGGGGAAGGATGTCCCGTTGCCAATGGTCTTGTTGAGGGAGCGCTCGTAGGTAGCGACGAGGGCAGTGCCATTGGGCCAGAAGAACTCGGTGTCCGCGCTCGAGTCGACGGCGAAAATGACGTCCACAGCGCGAATGGGCTGAATGAGCGGGTGCAGCGGGATATTCTGGAGATCCTCGCCGCCATCGACGAGGGAGAGTTGAGTGACTTCGGCGTCACGGTTCGTGGCGTTGTTGTAGTGAAAAAAGGGGTTGGGGGAGTACTGCGCGATGTCGTTGTTGTCCTCTCCGATGGTCTTGAGGACACTGGCAAGGGCCTCGGTGAGTAGGTTCGAGCTTGACCCGTTGATGTTGAGGATGAATTGGTTGAAGAGCGTGGAGGAGGTGCCGAAGACGTAGCCAGCGTTGTCGAAGCCGCGCACGCACGAGGCGGAGGTGGGGAGCACGCCGCCGTCGAATTTGGAGCCGAGGTAGCGAGTTGGCGCAAAGCCGTAGGTTGTGGGGTCCCAAGAGCCCATCTCGAAGGGGTTGAATTCGTAGACTGTTGCGTTGAGGGAGACAATTATGTCACCCGGAGAGCGGCCGTCGGCGACGATTACAGGGAAGGGTGTTTCTCCGTTGATGAAGTTATCCTGTAGCGCGACGGACGAGAATGTGTACGCTGGCCCTCCATCAGTAGCATTGATGAGTTGGTAGCTCAGCGCTCTGCCCCAGTAATCTGTGATCGAGACATCATAGCCAGCATTTTTCTTCGAATCAACTTGGCCCATGATGTTTTTGTAGTACTCGGCAGTATTGAGGATCGACAATCCATCTTCCTTCGGTCCCTGGAAAATCGAATTTCCAAACTTCCACACCGACGACCCGGCGCTCCCATCCCGGAGGTTAACCACCGAACTAAAGTTATTCGAGTATATCGACCCAACCAGCCAGCTTCCTCCCGACAGCCCAGAAAGATATGTGGCTGACTGCAGCAGTCCACCAATCCCTCCTTTTCCGGTGGCATTCACCGTCCGGCTATCCGCCGCCGCCAGGAAACCCGCCCCGTTCATCAGCGCCCTGTAACCTCCTCCTGAGACGGCAATCCCAATATTCGGCAGCGCAGTTGCATTGTCGCGGTACTTCTCGATATAAGCAGCGGCATCAAACCCGGAGATGTTTGCACGCCCAAGCAGGTCTTTCATCGGATCAATCGTGTTGTTCCGGCGTACGGGGAGCCATTCCGTCTCGTTCTTCGACAGGGTGTCGGCGACACGGATGGTCGGGCGGGTGGCAGGGCAGCTGACATTGCCCGGGGCATAGCTGTTGGTGGGGGAGTCTGGGAGGCCGCGGTTGACGAGTTCAGAGGCGGCGACGACAGCAACTGCTGCGTAGTCGGGATGAGAGCCATCGCGGGGAGACACTATGGCTGTTGCTACATGGAGTCAGTATTCGTCTTGAGGTCCGGAAGCTCGGAGGCCCGGATGATCGCGTGCATGACGGGGGAAGGAGCTTACCATGGCTAAGCTGTGCGACAGTCGCCAACGAGACGATTCCTGAGAGAAACTTCATCTTTTACTCTCACAACCGGGTTGATCTAGCAGATTGTAGCTATGTTTGAATTACAATTCCTGACGTCGAAGCCTGGGAATATTTATGACCTCGTAAAAAGTGGAGTGGATTGGGATATTCGGGGCCCCGAGTGACCCGAGTGGCTGTGCTAGGGGTTAGAAGTTACCGCCGAAGAACGGTACGTACACCTTAGCTTTAAGCTTAAAGGGATCCAAGATACTTTCGATAAGGCTGGGCAACGGGAGTTTCACTATAAATAAAGAGTTATATCAGCTCATATATAGCCACCGGATGCCTCGGGGTTCACAAAGATGCATCCACGGCGAGGGAAATAATTTTGAGGGAAATCCTTCTTATAAAGCAAAGTCATGCAACCGCATTTCTTACTCAGTTCAGCTCAGCTCTTATTCAGCTGGGCGCCCAGATGAACGCGTCACACCTGCACAGCCACTAGGGAGCGTTTTTATGAAACAAAAACGGACTCTGAGTAGATCTGAGCAGATCTGTTGGACAGCTGAGTATTTCGGTTGTATGAACCCTGCCAAAGCGTGGATCCGTAGGGCAGACAGCGAAATGTATTGCGGTTTAGGGTCTAGCTCTAAGATCCTGTTGACATTGAAAGCTCCGAGCCGGATACGAGAGTGTCATAGATCCGTGAGATTATCACATAAGCTGGAGATTGATACGGTAAGGCTTAATGGGAATGTTAAATATGCAAAATTATATCACAATCGTCGGCATGGTCCTAGACCGAGGAATAGGAGAATCAGTCTTATGCAAATACAATAAATAATACATTGATGCCTAATATTTTAGGCAGAAATCAATACGCATCAATGTCGTAGCTACCCCCAAAAGTTGAAGCTCCACCAAGTAAAGTTTACCAGCCATATCAACCTCGAACTACAAACCCCACGAACCTCACGGAGCAAACACCCTCTCCTACCTCATCCGACACCCTCACATGCCCACCGTCTAATCACCGCCCACAACCACCACAATGGGCAACGCCGCCTCCAAAGCCGCCCGCTCCACCCGCAAATACCCAACCACCGCCTCCCCCTCCATCTCCAACCGCCCCATGCCCTCCTCCCGCACCGCACCCAAGGCCTCAAGCACACGCGACGCCGGTAAGCCCCCTCATTCCTTTCCTCTTGCCCCCCCAAAAAATATCCAGAAAGAAAGCTAAAGCTAACACCACCCTCCCAGAAATCACCCGCGACGCCCAAGACCCCGACTTCTCCTCCCCCCCCACCTCCGCCTTCGCCCAGCGCCTCCGCACCCTCGGCGCCGTAAAACCAATGCCAACACACTCCCCCAGCGCCACGACCGCGCAGCCCCCAACCAACTACCCCACCTCCACCACGCCCAGCTCGTCAACCTCCAGTTTCCCCCCCTCGACAACCTCGTCGCCCACAACCCCCGCAGCAGCGCCAACAAACCCCTCCCTCCTAATCTTCCACTCCCGCACGCGGCTCGCGCGTGAAGCGGAAGCGGAGTTTGAGGCTGCTGCGAGGGGGGGGAGGCAGGCGCCGAGAAGGTTTTTGGATGTTGGGGGGGTGAGGGCTGTGGTGGGGATGGTGGGGGAGGGGAGGGGGGGGAAGGTGGAGGCGGAGATGGGGGTTGATCAGGGTGTGGTTAGGGCGTTGGGGAGGGGGGTTGTGGGGGTTAGTGAGATTAGGGAGATTAGAGGGGAGAGGAGGTAGTGATCGGAGAGGAGGCTGGGGATGATAACGGGAGGGGGGAAGAGAGAAAGAGATGGTAGGAGGATGAGAGGGGAGGGGGGAAGAGAGAAAGAGATGGTAGGAGGATGAGAGGGGAGGAAGAAAGGATGTGTATATGTATATATGTAAGATATACTGTATTTTTTGTATACTAGATATAATCAAAACCCCATCGATCCATGCAGCCCCCTCCCAACGGCAGGCAAGCAAGCAAGCAAGCAAGAACCGATCCATCCATATACTTCACCAATCGCACTCCTTCCCAAAAATCGCTCAGCAATGCATCCCCACGCCGCGAAACGAAGAAGACAAAAATAATTTCCAACCTTCAAAAGTCCTGCACCACTACGCCTCCTTCCGATTGCACCGCTTTCCTTCATTCCTCCGGTCACAGTCTCCCCACAATCCTCGGCGTCTGCGACTCAGCAGCTTACCTCCTCGGCTCGACAGCCTACCAAGCAGCATGCCCCCCATCAATCCTCACATCCGCCCCGGTCATAAACGAACTAGCATCACTGAGCAAAAACACCGCAGCCCCCCTGTACTCCTCCGGGCTACTCAGCCTGCCCAGCATATTCTGGGACGGCCAATCGGTCTTGCGCTCGGGGAAGCTCTCGAAGAGCTCAAGCACCATCTGGGTGACGATGTAGCCGGGGGAGATGGTGTTGACGCGAATATTGTGCGTCCCCCACTCAGAGGCGAGGTTGCGCGCCAGCTGGAGGACGGCAGCTTTGGAGGCGTTGTAGGCGGGGCAGATGAGGCCCTAGGGGTGAGGGGTTAGGGGGCAATGAGGTAGAGGGAGGAGGGAAGTGAGAGGGAAGGAGGGGAGTGGGAGTGGGAGGGAAGAAAGAAGACTCACCCGATTTGCGACAGTCCCGCTCATACTCCCAATCAACACAATCGACCCCCCTTTCCCCGACGCGATCATGTGCCTCGCAACCGCCTGCGCAGTCATGAAAACCCCCGTGACATTAATCTCGAACATGCGACTACACACCCCGTCAGAACCTCATCCACCTCAATGAACGACAAAACAAATTACTCACTTCGCATCCTCCGCCGTATACTCAATAGCCGGCGTCTCCTGCTGAATCCCCGCCGCAGCAATCAACCCATGGATCCCCCCCTCTCTCTCCGCTATCCCATCAACGACATGCTTGAGCATATCGACATCCCTGACATCAACACGCGCGTACTCGATCCGCGTCCCCAGGGCGAGGGCTTTCTCCTGCACGCGCGCGAACTCAGGGCTGGGATCCTCTAGCCGGTCGAGGGCATAGACAGTCGCGCCGGCTTCGAGGAGGGCCTCGGCCTGAACAAGACCGAGGCCACGTCCGGCGCCGGAGACGATGATCACCTTGCCCTTGAGTGAGAACTCAGGTAGGACGGATGGGGCAGGGGAGTTTCCCGTCCCTGTCTTAGCTGCCGTGGAACTGGACCTGGCAGAGGTGGGCGTAGCAGTGAAACCAGCAGCAGCACAGGAGCGGGAAATGGAACGGCAAGTAGCAGCTGCTGCTGTGAGACCAGAACGGGAAGTGAGAGCGCGAGTGGCGGCAGCAGGAACAACGCCTTTAGGCAGGCCCCCGTGGTGGTGCCTGACCGCACAGGTGAAGGCGCGGAGGAGGGGGGGTCGCACAGCAGCAGGTGCGCGGGCGCCGAGCCGGGTTAAGCTGGGTGGAAGGGTGAGCATGGCGGCGCGGGGGGTCAAGGGGAGGGATGGCGGGCTAGTTCGTGCGAGGAGATGGGCGTTTGGGGGTCTCGGGGGAGCTGGGCGGCGGCGCTGTGTACGGGTTTTTTTGTGCGTTTGTGCGTTGTGTGAGGGTTTGGAGTTTGTGTATCACGGAGGAGATGGGAGAGGATGATGGAGGAGGAGATGGTGCCGCTGGCTTTGGCTGGCGGCTGGCGGGTTGGGGCGTTGGTCGTGGCCTTGGAGGAGGTGGAGGTGGGTTTTTCGTGGAGCTCACTCATGGGGTTGTGGGCGGGAGTGGGCGCGGTGGGCGCGGTGGGCGGGTGTTGGGGGCCGCGGGGATATCGGGGCCAACGATAGCTAGAGCTATGCAACGAGTCACTCGACTATACGGAGTACATACTTCCTATAGAGCATTAGTAGGAGGTCTAGTATCGTCCTAGTAGAGTCGTAGAACAGAATAGCGCAGGATGTACTTAGCCGGCAAGTCACTAGTATGTGCGGTATGTATATGGTATGTATATGATATGTGTGGAAGCACGAACCTAAGGAAGCAGCTGCACAAGCGCTAGAAGGAGGGGGAGCACCAAACCAGGAAACCGTGGAAATCCCGTGATCGGCGTGTATGGGCGGCTGGTTGGTGCCAGCGGTGTTTTTCCGTTGGTTGCGTCTCTTTTGAGAGTGCTAGCCCTTCTACTGGCCGCTGCCGGTCTCCATTGGCCGCTGTCGGCCGCTGTTGGTCTCTGTCAGCAGAGGAGTACTGCATTATCTGTGGCTTATTCCCGCTGCTTTTGGTCACTTTCGTCACTTCTGTCGTCACTTCCCTATCGCAAACGCGGTTAGAAGGTACAGCTACTCATGTTGAGCAATCCAAGAAGCAATATGTACGAGTACCGAATGTACCCCACATACCCCGCAGTACTTGCAATTGTTGTATCCGGCATCTGTGTCACGTTTGTTGGGTACGGATAGGACGAGTAATGGGTACAAATGGGCATAAAACAGCTCTCAGACTATTGTTCTATTGGTGTGTTTATATGCCATTAGGTTGCAGTGATACACAATCCAAATAGTAAAACGGATAATAAATAATAAATAGCTAACAAATAAACGCTATAAATATTCCCATTGGCCCTTATAAACAGCTAAACTGTATCTATTTGCATTATGTATCATTTCTCATCATCGTCCCATTAAACGGGAATCCCAAAACGGCAATCCGGGAAAATCGGTGCCGTCAGGTGCGGGGGGAGTGGGTCGCCCTAGCTCTTCAGCGGGTCCTGTCAGAACTGACCCCCACTCGTCACCATATATTCACGTGAGCTAAGCTACTTAGTTTACCACGTGATCATTAGTGTAGTCACGTGCTTGTATTTATTTCACCGATCGCTCCTTCCTGATACTATTCCGTGAATACCACAGGTCGTTCTTTCCTGATTATCATTATTATAATAACTATCATAACTATAATTAACTTACAAAGTATTAGCTTTATAATATTACAGTTATACTCTCCATCTTCAACGTCTACCCTATATGCGGCATGTACTCAGTCCAATTCACTGTACGGAAGATCCCTGGCTCCATGGCCCTCATACCAAGGAACACCTCAACTAGAAGATAAATCCGCGCCAGAAAATAGCCCCATGTCGCCATCCAATACGGCACAGATTTTAGCCGCGATCGATTCGGCAGCCACCAGGTCATGCCTGCCATGGGCACCCAGAGATATATGACCCCTAGCATAACGCAGACGGAGACTTTCCAGAGCAGCGACTCCGTCCGAGTGGGGAAAGTAAACTTCCACGCCGCGCAGTGGATTCCATTGAACATACTCCCAATCAGGAAAACACACACATGATCCCAGGGACCCCATTCAGCGCTGTGGCTCTCGTTCACAGCGGGCATGAACCACGACGTCACGCGGGCATGCGCCGTGAAGTTATCCTTCACAATGACGCGCACGTCTGCCGGGACTTTGTCGCCTTCGCTGATGATCTCGAGACGCTTGAGGATCATTGGTTTCTCGAACCAGAACCAGTCCCAGGCTTGGTCGTGGGCCTCTTTGGGGGGAGGGCGGTACCATTCTGACACTTCGTGGAGGAGACAGATGCCTTTCGCTAGCTGGCAAAGCTGTGTGGAGGTTAGGCCGGGGTCGTAGATTGGCGTGTAGGTTTCGAGGTCCATGGGTTTATGCCACCAGAAGTAGTACATCATGCCGGTACAGCCGATGAAAGCTACCGTCGCGAGCTCTAGTGTTGTGATGTGGAGGTGCTGGTTGACGCGGGCACATATCTGCAGCATGAACCATGTGGATTGAGTCAGTGCTATGCCTTTCACGAGCCCGTCTGCGTTGCTTCTGTCGTGCAGCTCACTGAGTGTGATTTCAGGAATCACAAGGACGCGGTTCTCGGTGAGCCAGATGAGTTCTTTGACTCGGAATATATACATTTGCCTGTCCCCATTAGCAGACACTACCCTATAGCCACCCATCTCAGCATAGAAGCCGTGGGTGATTGTCCACCAGGGGTATGTCTTCTTTAGGGCCTTCACTGATCTCCTTGCGTTGCGCCATTGCTCGCAAGAGCTCACTGCGAGGCCGTCGGGGCATATTAGTGCGATGATCCACCACTTGACTTTGTGCAAGTAATTTCGCCACGGCGTACTGTGCGGAGGTATGTTGAGATGCAGCACCGTCCAGGTGTTGAGCATGAGTACTGAAAGGCAACTTAGCAAAATGCTGAGAGTGCCTCTGCCGTTTGGATCTTCTACAAATCCTGATATAAGTGGCCCCTTGGAAGCCATTGCCACTGAGTAGTCGACCATATCGATTCGCGGAAGATTGAAAAGCTCGATAAATTATCAATCGGTCATTCCTAGGGATAGAACCATGTGTACTAAAACACATAGCAATATTTGTGATTGTCGAGTATTAAGAGCAATACTTACACTGGACGGCAACAAGGCTGGCAAAAGGATTGGAATAGAGGTGGCACATACCACAGACACCGAATGAAGATCGCGCAGAACCCCGCAGCCTACCCCATCTGTCTATATGGCCATGGTTAGCATCCAAGCATCTTATGGCAACATGTCATAGGTTAAACTAAAATGCAGCCATCTATTCCAGTTGGAGACTTCAAAGACGCGGCTCTGCTGAGTTACTGGCATGACACTCCCTTCATACATATGGATTGTTTTTGTCCGGGGCGCAGTGAGTGTCTAGTTTGTCGGCAATTTTGCTCATTTACGCCAAAGAGTGTACACGTCTTGGTGCATGCGTGCCAATAATGTAAGGACGTCGGCGATCCTGGCGCCACCAGCGCTACGGCCCGCCCCTTGATTGGGTTGAATGATTAGTAGATATTACTATTTTGAGCAAAAGGTGAATCTTGCTGTCGACTCCTTGCATAGTCACAGCCTGATTTGCATCCTGCGCAAGGCTTGGAATATTATTTGTTGGTAATACATATTGAGATTAAATGTTTGGCTCAGCTCAGCCTCAAGTTAGTGAATCCTTTCGGCCACCTAAATCCTAGTCATAGAAACCCCAAGAGAGCAACCGTAGATATCTCAGCCATGGACCATTCTTGAAAAATTCCCGATTCTACATAACCCGTGCTACATAGTTCAGCACATCTACACACCTTTCGCCAAGAGACAAGATAGTCGCACACGAGGCTTATTATGCTTCCAAGCTCTGAAGGTACTCGAGTCTTCTCTCGAGCCTTCGCATGGTATTTCCAGTCTATCGCGACTTTAAGCATCACTTATTGTCTCTTCCTCACTTTCGGCCTACTCCCATTCATACGTCTACCGACAGCGCTTGAGGTATGGCTACTGGCGGAATCCTTGTTCTATCTATTGGTGTACTTGCCTATGTCCTATGCTATAAACGGTCCGGCCGTGAAAATGGATAACAGTGATCGGAAGCAGCGGCGGGACCTCTTCAATAAGTGCATCGCATCCATTACCGACCCGGCGAGATATGTGTCTCTTTGGCATCGAGGTGCGCCAATAGAGAGCATTGGGCGAGAGAACGTGAAGGAATGGATCTGCTGGGCCTTTATGGACAAAGCCACCTGGGATACCAATGACGAAGAAGAGTTGGAAGATTATATCTCTGCGTTAGAAAACTTGATTCCTACTGGCATGAAGTTCCGCCCAGGAAAAGGTCCTGGCGTTCAAACACTTAGATTCTCACTAGACCCAGTCAACGTCACTCACAAGCCACTACTATTCTACGTCTTGGGTGTTGGTGGCGCTGACATTTATGCCGCTTTAATAATGTGGTATCATGGTTACCAGCACTACGCAACGAAGCAATGGTTCGCCAGCTTCCCATTCCGGCCACAGACATTAATTTCACCACATAGGTCACCAGCACAGCACATTTCGTACTGGTATCGTCCACACACTTCCAAGACTAAACTACCAATCTTATATATTCATGGAATTGGCATCCTGCACACATACGGTGACTTCTTTGCAGAGTTGGCAGACACCATCGACCAAAAGTCCAACCAAGACGGCCAAATCGGCATTATTGTCCTCGAGATTCTCCCAATCTCCTTCCGCATAACCCATGCCGCCCTCACACCAGCCGACATGCGCGCCGAAATACGTGCAATCCTCGATCGACACTCGTGGGCCAAATTCGTGCTCATGGCAAACTCCTACGGCACCGTCATCTCCGCTCAACTGCTCCGCAACCCCTCACTCAACGCCCGCATTAGCGACGTGATCTTCATCGACCCCGTAACGTTCCTCCTCCATCTTCCGGATATGACCTACAATTTCACACGGCGCCCACCGCAGTCCGCCTCCGAGCACCAGCTGTATTACTTCGCGTCGACCGATATGGGCGCAGCGCACACGCTTGCGCGGAGATTCTCGTGGACGGATAACATCCTCTGGAATGAGGATCTAAAAGGTCGGCGCTGGACGATCATGCTCAGCGAGCTGGACATCATTGTTGCGGCAGATGCGATTGGGAGATACCTGACGCGACCAGACGGAGTTAAGGCACTTGAAGACGACCGGCAAGCCAGTGAGTGGAGGACGACGAAGTGGGCGGGTGGCGAATTAGACGTGATCTGGCTCAAGGGCCTTAATCATGCGGAGGTTTTTGACACTAAACGAGATCGAAAGATGGTGATAGATATTGCTATGAATTACTCGAGTGGTGAGAACATGGATGTTGCTACGAGGCCAACTGAATATGCGAACTTGATCGAGAAGAGCTTGCTTTTTAAAGCCTCGCCTGCGAGGTTTACTACAACCTTTGGTTTAGATAAAACGCTAGAATGGGAGGCTGGGCAGGTAGAGAGACCATCAGTCTCGATTAAGAATAGCTTGTCAAAGAGGCGTTCTAGTTAAAGATATTTAATAAGGCATTTTATAAAGTTTAATGATGATACGCGAGCGCACTTATCATGAAAGGAATTCAAGAAACGGACAAAAGAAAACAAGAGCAGATCTTGTCATGGAGATCTCGATGACAGGTGACACACGGGAAACATCGTCAGACAGGTAAGTAGCTCCATGTTGTTGTTCTTCTATGTCGCTGACGAGCGCGACATACATTGCGCGATACACAACCATGGCACGGGAGACAATACAAAAATGGAGAGCTACGATATACAACCGACATCAAAGGCGGCAAAGACGGAAGGCATTAGGGGAGGAAAACACAAGACTGAGAGAATAGACGAAGGGGTATGCTGCCGGGGCACAAAGAATTCACAGAAGGCGAATAAGAACTGACTCGACGATGTCTGGTTCTCTCGAGCTAAGCTGCTTTCCATTCTACACAAAGATCTTACTAACAACACGCAAATGTAGGATGGACCGACATACAGCAATAGGTGTTATAAGTATAGCGACGACAAAACGGCGGACATAATCTCAGGATTAACCAATGGAAACATGATAGAAATATATCTGTATTAAACGTCGCTGATGCGTGGTTCTATAAGTAAACTGAGTTTGATTAAACCACAAGAGTGCTTTTCCTGAATATATATTCCCGTGTGCAACTAACTGTCACATATGACCATAGACTCAAGAGAATTGGGCATCCCGTCCGCTCTGCCATACACAAGCTTGCGTAACACCTAGACGATAGTCTCAATTGTGCTAATAGGCATAGCGTGGAATCTGAGCCCCTTGCCACCCTAAGGGTGAGCAGGGTGAGCCGAGGGGTGAGCAGGGTGAGCAGGGTGAGCGGGGTGAGCGGGGTGAGGCGACGTGACGCTCTCGTGTCAATCTCGTGTAAGCTACTCCTATAATTCCTTTGAATTCGCGCGGTTTGCGGATAAACTTACCACCTTTTTTGCCGTTTATTGTTTCGTCTCCGAATCTATAGTCTGGACCGAATTGTTTGGCGTCTTCGCCTATAATATCACTCTCTCGGTATGCTGTTGATCGTTTATATATCCGAGCATTTTTAGGGCCATATGCGACAATGACAGGCTTAGAAGTGCCACGCGTTGCCCAAGCAACAATTAGGCCATCTGTCTCAAGTCCAGCCGCTTCTCTTGCCTGAGCGAGTGTGAAGAGATTGTGTGCGTCTTCTTCCGCCGGAGTCCACTAGTCAGAATCTGGAGTCCCTTCGTGAGCGTCTACAGACCCGGAGCGTGTGGTGCCATTCGGATTAGGCGCATTGGCATCAGGTTGTGTGTTCTAGGGAACGAATAGGCCGGCGTTCAGGGTGGCTGCGTGAGCTTCTAGTTTCTTACTTGCCATAATGAGATCTACCTCAGCCCTTTGAACACCCTCCTTGGTTGCGCCCTCCACGTCTGCTTCTTCTAGATTGGCTTCAAGTTTTCGATAATTATCTTCGAGCTCCTTATGTCTCCTTCTGCGATTTTCCAATCTAGTGAGATCGACAGCAGCCCTTTGAACATCCTCCTTGTTTGCGCCCTCTACATTTACTTCTGCCAGATTGGCTTTGAGTTTTCGATAATTATCTTCAAGCTCCCTTCTGGCTTTCTCAAGTCCGCTCCTACCCTTTCTAGACGCAATTACTCTAGAAGGTGCTTCTGGAGTTTTACCAGCGGTTTGTCCTGCCATCATGTTTGTTACTCACTGTGGCTTATTGTTTTACTTTTAGATTTCTTCATGGCTTTCTTCTCAAACCCCCCATTTATGCGAGTGCAATTCATCGTATTATCCTTGCTTTATTCGGACGCATCCATCTTTATGAGGATGTAGTCCATCGTATTATCTCCCTCTTTATGCGGATGTCGTCCATCGTATTACCTCCCTCTTTATACGGATGTAGTTATGCGATCGCGGTCCATCGTATTATGCGGATGCAAACTATTGCACGTACTCTAGCCATTGCAAGTGCGCAGAAGTCCGTATCGTTAATTGACGACAAAAGGATATATATCTATCAAGACCATTGTATCTACGTTCGTTACTTCGACAACCTCTCCTCTCAACTTATCTCAAGCATTGAAGGGTGGACGGCTACTAGTCAACACATGCAAGTGTTAATGAATTATCGCTACTCTCAAGATATTCTGCGTTTGAAATCTAAAATCGAAGGTTTAGAGGCTATGATCCAAAGGCTGCTCATGGCCTCACGAGTAGACAACAAGGAGAGAATGGTTATATAACAGCACACAGCTGACCGAGGCATGTTGGTAGAAGGAGCCTTAGTTATTATTGAATTTCCAGCCAATCAAAGATTTCCATTCAATACCTCTGCTCGCTTGACCCTGAACACAATCGCCCTCTGCCATTGATACAAGCCTGAATATAAGCGGCATCACTCTATATTTTTTCCTAGTATGCTGTAAAGCACGCGAGCCGCCACTCTCACATCATACGGCCATACAAAAAGATGATTGATAATTACCCAAGCAAATTGCCAAGTGTAAGAAGCTTGGCCGGTATGTCCGCGCCGACAAATGAGGTTGATTCCCTAGACTCACGTTGTGTAACGTCCCTTTCTATGTAGAGGAAAACCCACTGTGCAGGAAAATATGATGGGTACTTGGACTATAAGCATCTCAAAATCTTTACACGCTCCGATATATCCCATATTTTCGCATCAGTCATGTTCCCTTGGCCACTGCCGAACACTCTGAACCCTTCCTACTAGAAAATCACGTTCGCGTCGTTGCCCTGTAGCCCGATCTGTAGAGAGTCTTGTTTCATAGCGCAACAGAGTGCCTCCACCACAGCTCCACTATCGCCCTCTTACTACCTAAATTTTCAGTAGTGTTTACTACTAATTACGTCTAAAAGAATATAAAATAACTTAATTAGGACAATGAACCTACCGGTCTTTTAAAGCTATGTGTCTACTTCATTGTGGTAGATTACTAAGTCTAATCTTATTAACTTTAAGTAATTAATAGTTATCTCTTCGTCCATAGGGAATAGTTAGTGATAAGGTATAAAAAGTTAAAGAAAGGTCATAATATATTTTAGACTATAAAAGAGACTAGTAAGAATTAGTAAAGACTAAGCGTAGGGGATACATGAGATATTAGAGGATAATTAAGAAGAAAAGGAATAAAGACATAAGACTATAATGAAAAATAACCTGGGCTTAATAGTGAGGCTAAGCTATTAAGGGAGGAAGTCTCTCCTAATTTATTAATACCCAAATATTATATTCTACCACGGAAGGAAGCCGTTAAAGGTACTATCCTAAGGTATAATAAAGATCGTGGTTTATAATAGCTATGAATAAAGAAGATTTCACTGCGGGAAATATTTGGGTAAAGACCAATGAGAGTGAATGCTGCCTAGTATGGAGCCACCATATAACCTCCTCGTCTCAAAAAATCAAATAACCCCAAATAAAACTCCTAGTCATTCCTTCCTTAGGAGAAATGACTATTAGAAAACCCCGAAGGATTTTTAAAGAATTGGCGAATTTGCCCAAAGGCAGGCGAGGTACTACACAAATGCAAACCTATATATTGCGAGGTAACTTGCACAAATGCAGACCTATTGCGAATTTGCGTGAAAGGTTGCACAAATGCAGACCTATATTGCGAAACTTGGTCGAAAGCAAATTTTTGGCGGATTGATTGCTCGAAAAGTATACACTTAACGAGAGGCGTGGCCAACTCCGTCAGTCAGAATGACGGAGGGCGGGGTGAGGTTGGAGTGTTTGGGTTTATTTACTTCATACAATCTATCTGTACTGATCATGCAAAGACTCATTTTCTTGCGTCATGCGTGCCTTGAGCGCATTCCATTGCCTCGCACTCAATTTCAAGTCTACCCGCCAATCATCGGAAGTATCAATGATAGTCGCCACTCGCCTTTGTGCATTGTAAGTTAGACATGAAATAGGCTTCACCCCTCTGATAGTGAAGTTTCCTAGGCCTTGTCTAGCCCAAGACGTTATCCCAAAGACTCTTGAGCCCCAACACCCTTCCGGCAAAGCTGAAACAAAACCATTGTGTTGCTTGTTCCTCCGATACTCCTGTGTAACAAACTTTGCGACATACTGCTCGTCTGTAAACGGCTCTAAACTCTTGCGTAGACGCAACGCAATTTTCGCCAACGATTGTTCTCTGAGATCGATGGTGCGTATAGGAGGGGCTACACTGGATTTTGCAAGATTTGTAATTAACGAAAGAGGCAGTGTGAAATGCCGCCCGCGAGCACAAACAGCTGTAAAGATCGTATTCCAGTCGAGATCACCATGGTAATTTTGACCCCAAGCATGCTTGAATACCCATGCCGACACGAGATCATTACTGGAAACAAATTCACCGTGTTCCATTTCGGTAGCTGCAAGCTTTCTCCAGCGCCTTATCATGACTGACGGAATGTAGATGGAGCCATCCAGCAGTGGATGGCGGTAGCGTTCGATAAGAGTCCAAGTGAAACCCCGCAGAGCTGGCCAGAAAGACCATATAGACAAAGGAAGCCACCCTGGAGGATGCCACTCAGGTGAAACTTCAACGTCCTGTGTGAAGTCAAAAATCCTGGTGGGATCTGTATCTGAGCACAACTCACTGCTACCAGGGTGAAGGACCTCCTGTTCCCAAGCTGCGACAAGTTGTGCGCAAGCAACAGCATCCATGACTGCATGAGACCAGCTGAGGCTCACAAGAGTCATGTCGCTAGCAAAAACAAAATGTAAATGTAGCAGTGGCAACTGCTTCTGAACATACTCCTGAATATTGTTGGTGGCAGTTCGTGGATTCAGTGGCATGGACTCATAAATATCGTGAGCCTCAATCAAACCATGCTCGCTATGATTTGGAGTCCATGCAATAATTGAATCAAGCTTCTTAGTTATGGTCGTTGAGCTTGTCGAGAACGCATCAAAATCACAGGTTGGCGAAGGCACATGGAGCTCGTAGGGAGGCTGTGGCTTCAGTTGGGTTTTGATACTACAGTACGGGTTTGGCTCAGAGTCCTTGTACTTACTGAGCCGGTTTGTGTACGGGCAACACGAGCATTGAGCCAGGGGATGCGCCGTTTGATAGCTCTCTTCAGTGCGTCAGACACGACTTTTTGATCGATTGACCCGGCAAGGAATGCCCAAGCAATGGTTGGACTATCGTTGACGGCGAACTTTGAATGAATCAGTATTGATCGGAGTATGCTGCCAAAACATCTACCAAATTATTGTCCCAGAAAGTCAGGTGTCTCCGAGACCATCCTTGTGGCAGGTTATCTTGCTGCTTCTGGAAGAACATGACATAATATAATAAGTTAACAATGCTCCTCTCTTGATTTCCTTGGAGGAAGAGTACTCGACTTTAAGATACACGGGATGTGTGTGCATTCTACGCCCTATCTTCTCACGTAAGATCGGGAAGCCGGGATGCTGTCCGTTTATCCTTCATTAGCCGCTTCCCCTGTGACAACTGCCATGGGGAAAGTGCGAAGATTTTACGAAGTAGAGCTCGGCACGCATCCTACGAAGGATGCGAATCCCTGGATCGATCCGGCTAAAGTTACTTTACTGTAGCTGAGTACAATACTGTACAGTACCGGGGATTTAGCCGTGGGGGAAACGTGGAGTAAAAGTCTTGATCAAAAACGGCACGCCACAACCGTTTTCTGTAGACACTTTGTGCATGATTTCTTTCTTTTGAGAACGGGGTGTGTCGGTCCGCAAGTGTCGGGAAGACCGCGTCAAGTGTTGAGCTTAAGCACGAGCGGCCATCGGTATGCAGTACGCGTAAAGAATTTCAGCGGCGTAGAGAGCCTACAGTAAGAACTACTGTAATAGCTTTGTGACCGTTCTTCTGAACCATTGGGATTTGCTGTTTAACCAGGCTCTTCATTCCATAGACATGGGAACATAAGTCTATCTGGGCAAAGATACATGTTCTGCACTCCTCTTCCTTTTCGGTCAAACACATACCCGTATTGTGTGCTTCGGCGAGAGCTTTTCAGATGGTCATCGCCGAACCGAGAGAAAGCGCGGGGGGGGGCGGGACCGTCGCCGACTCTTGTGATGATGCTCATGGCTTGATCGTTGACTCAGGCTCTGGGGGACTTCACTTTGAGGGGATAGAGATAGCCAACCGCAGTAATCCTGTTACAACGTGTGAGCCAGGCGAAAAGGCAGAGGTGATCTCTGGTGGAGAGAGAAGCTCACAGGATGTTCCGAAAGAAGCAGGTGTTTTCCGCGAGAGCAGTACAGATGCACCACTACAAGAGTCCGAAAAAGTGTATCCTTCTGGGAGACCTTTCATCGTTCTTACCGTTGTGTTGATGGCGACTATTTTCATGACGGCGTTGGACCAGAATATCCTTTGTATGGCTTCGCATCATACTGATATTCCTGAACCTGCCAGCTAACGGACCATCAGCCACTGCAACACCCAAGATTGCCACAGAATTCAAAATTCTTGACGATATCGCCTGGTATCATGCCGCGTACGGTATCGGGCAAATGGTTGCTCAACCTACTCTGGGCAAGATCTATACATATTACAACACGAAATATCTATTCCAGCTCTCTTTTCTGGTGTTTGAGGTCGGGTCAACGGTTTGTGCCGCTGCACCAAACTCCGTCGCCCTGATCGTCGGACGAGCGATAGCTGGTGCAGGTTATGGTGGTTTGTATACTGGGGTCTTGCTCATCATTGTTGATACTGTACCTTTGCAAAAGAGACCACTATATATGAGCATTGTGGGGTCGATGTCTGCTGGTATGCTCGTCGTCCCATCCTAGCACTTCAAAGTTAATTTTCGTCATAGTCGCAGCAGTTGCGGGACCACTTCTAGGTGGTGTGTTTACCGATTCCGCGAAGCTGCAATGGAGATTTGCATTCTGGATCAACTTGCGTAGGTCCATTCAGTCAAGAGAGTCTCAAGTTTAGCACTGACCAAACAGCAATTGGATTTCTAGTCACAATCGCAATTTGGTTTGTGTTTCACCCTACGACCCCGGAACATGCCAATCTGCCTTTCAGGGAGAAGCTACACAGACTTGATCTTGTCGGTGGTGGTTTATTGATTCCCGGTATCGCCTTGTTTCAGGTGGCTATTCAACGAGGAGGAGCGCTGTATCCGTGGACAAGCCCAAATGTGTGGGCGCTGTTGGTTGTCGGAGGGCTTCTGTTGGTTGCATTCACTTGGGTACAGATTCGAAAAGGCGATCGGTAAGTTGGCACAGGTGCAATGATAGATAGACTATGTACTAACACCTTTAGGGCAACAATTCCGCCTCGAATCCTAAGAAATCGCAACATCTACAGCATCTATCTCTTCGGTTGCTCCTGGGCGATTGTTGTTCCCGTCCAGCTCCTCTACCTACCATTCTACTTTCAAACAATTAAAAACACCTCCGCCATGCAATCAGGCATTCGAATCCTACCCTACACTATATCAACGACGTTGGGCGGAGCTTTTGCTGGTGTCATCATTACTCTTTTCGGCCAATATGTGCCCTTCCTATTCCTTGGCTCTTCTCTTGCTGCTGTAGGTTCAGGCCTGATCTACACACTGAATGGGGAGAGCCCTCTCAGCAAGTGGTTCGGCTATCAGGTTATGACTGCTCTAGGCTATGGGATGAGTGTACAACTGCCGTTGATTGTGATCCAAAACGTGCTCGATGTGGAAGATATTGCTAGTGCCACGGCCGTGTTCATCTTCTTCCAGAATTTCGTTGGTGCGATCACACTGACTGTTGCTCAGAACATCTTTCAGCAAGAGCTAAAACGACAAGTCGGGGCTATTGCTGGAGTAGATCTCAAGTCGGTCATAGAAGCTAATCCGTCGGAGATCCGGCAACATGTGCCAGTGGAGTTACTGGCGAGAGTGCTGGAGGCCTTTAATATGTCCCTATCTCAAGCCTTTATTATGTCGATTGCTGGTGGCTGTCTAGGATTTTTTGTCAGCTTCGGTGTTGAACGGCGAAAGCTGCGAGATGATTCCAAAAAAAGAGCAGTTGAGATGAGACGAGCTAGTTCCTAGCATTATGATATCAGAGGATAGACTAAGAAATGGATGCATTCAGTGAATCTTCCAACTTTGCTAGAACATCTCATCTTTCTGTCAAAAAAGCGCAGGGTGCATGCAGTGTGTGAAGTATATGTAACACCGGTGAAGTAGCAGTTTTTGTCCTCGAGGACCGGTGTATGGACTATTTTGGAACACCTAGTGCAACTTAAGTGACTAGGAATATTATATCTGGTACATTTGTACTGCATATGCTAGAAATTATTCTCTACAATGGCCGAGCCAGGACCCACCTTTTGTCGGGAGAAGGAAGCTCAGGTAGGTCTGGGAAGAGGTAGATGAGTAGATCAAGATGGAGAAGAGCAAAAGGAGAGCTGGAACGGGCGAAATCACTGGAGGCAACAGCAAGGTTGGTTTCAGTGATGTGTATTCGTCTAAAGAACTAAGAAAGAGAGAGAGCGGGATCCTGTATACTGGTAGGACGCTTGACTAATCAGGTGTCTACCCCTCATCCGTACTAGTGCGTCCCCGAACACCTTTCTTCTAGGAGGCGCATGTGTCTTTAATTTGATGTCTGTTTACTTTGCTTGACTTGTTCCATATAAATCATCGGATCTAATGCTCTAACAATTTCTTCTTTGTGTGGATTCGTCCTCTATCTCGATCATTGCGGAAGTTCCTGCCCTAGACATGTATTCTGATTGCCCACCTGCTTTTGCTATGGACATCTGATTCTAGGCCCCATGCGGTCAACGACCGTTCCACATACCCTTGCTGGCCTATTTGGCGACAACATAGAAGCCCTTTGGTGGTCGTAAAATTGTATACAAGATTACCAAGCCTTCAATCCATTTACAAATCAAAGCAAATGGCGCATAGAAGATGGCGTGAAACAAAATTTTCGGCAACCCGAGCTGCGAGTCAACATCTTGAACCAAGCATGCATAGATCATACTCCAGAAGTCTGTCACATTCGTGACGATGAGGAAATAGTACATCCAAAAGGGGAGTGTGAGATGGCGCCATGATGCGATGCTGTATATCCATGTCAGCCAGGCCTTGTTAACAACTTCAGCGGATTTATAGTTTGGGATATGAAAAGAGTTGGATGAAAAGCGATTGACGAATTCCGAAATCGTCTTCTCGGAGATACGTACAGTATTGGGCCTCCACAAGTCTCCAAGATCCAAAGCGTCATATTCAACCTCGCCTGCAGTCCTTTCGCTTTGGGCATGCCACCAAACCAGCGACTTCTCTGTCTCCATGACTCTACGATGCTGTTTGGTGATTGTTCACGCACAATACTTGGTATCCAGCCAATCTTGTAGTTCTTCTTCCATGCCTATGTTGGTCCATATCAGCGTCATACTCTTTTGCCAAGTCAATGACTTCTTTTATGAAAAACATGAAAAGACATACCTCAATCCCTAGCCACATGTCCTCAGCTTCACTCCTTGTATCCCAGCCTATCGCATTCTGCACTTCTCCAGATATCAATAGAAAGCTGCCATGCAGGCCCAAGAAAGGGCTGTGCACCCAGCCCGGCCCAATGAAGAACTTCCCGTAATCGTCCCTCGCCCTCGGTATATCCGCAATTGTTGGCAATCGTGCCTCCCAAAAACGATGTGCATTGTACAGGATAATTCCTTGTCCAAGATGGTACTGTTTCTCTTCCTGTATGAATTGTATGCAGGCTCTGACAGTGTGTGCATCGATCACTGTTTCTTCATCCAGATGCAAAACCCAATCAGATGAGGCCAACTTGGATGATGTGCGGAAATATTCGAGGGCACGAGCTTTGTACTTCGCATGCGCTGGTGTGTAAGATCTTGGTGTTGTGACCAGTGTGATGGAGGAGGAAAGAGTGGCAAACAGTTTGTCTTTTGGTTCGTCTGTGATCAGCACTATTTTCACGCGAGGATCAACTGTCAAGAGAGGGAGCATTTTTGTTATTCCCCTCTTCACTGCCTGTTTGAGGTGTCATTCTTAAGTCCTGCATCACAAGAAAGGACAAGCAAATGCGTTTGGGAGCGGAGGATAAATATATTAAGACATACCTCGGGGTTGGAACCTGCAGTAACTATGCATAAATGTAATGTCCGAAAGTGGCGAAGATCGGACTTCGGAAGATTCTTGGAGGCACCCGAGGGCATGGGAAGTAAGAAAGCAAATAGGACAATGTAGGTGGGCGTATTGACTGCGCAATAGGTGCCTCAATTAGCTTTTGGACATTGCATAAGCAAATCGAAGTCACCTACGAAGGAAAAGCCAGCATGATGTCGTCCACCACTTTTCATGTGTCATGATTTGATCTGTTCCATATTTGTGTAATACTGCGCATAGTACTGTTCGAACATGAGCATTTTCTCCAAAACAGTGAATATTGAGGATAGGTACCATAAGCCAACGACAATATGCTCAAAAAAGACAAAGGTCGCCTCCAAGCTAGAAATCTGAAGGTATGTTCTGTGCGGCTCCTTGCCTGCGCCTCCATATTGCACGTGAGTATTTCGTAATCAAAACTTTTCAACGTTGCAGCAATGATGTAGCGACATACAGTATTGAATACTATCACTAGATTCTCAGCCTGTATATAAGAATAAAAACAACGACTACTGTGATTGTGTAGTCTTTGATACAGGAGGGTGCCCATCCGTGACAATTCATGGCCTAATCAAGAAAACCTGTCCACTCTGTCAGCGTGGAAATTCAGGCTGAAGGGCAGGAAGTTGGGGTCCGAAAAATACGTATTTTGGCAGTTGAGAACGTTATTTCGTAAAGTAACGATGAATGGTTGATTATACAGTATTATACTATGCACTCTCACATAAAATCTTACGCAAAAACATGGGAAACATGCATATTTTGAAGACAATATTGCACAAGTCTTGCATATCTATAACATCGTAGAGTTGAATATTATGTATTTGGGCCAGTGTTGATAACATTACTCGTTATATCATTACATACAGTATATCGGTTCTCTCCGGCGGCAGGAACCCTTCGAGCGGGAAAGTGGAGCCCGCCCAGCAGCGTGCATAAGGCAGCTGTACAAGCGAGGCACAGCACAGGTGGAACTTGACCTCCGATTTCCCACGTTGCCGCAAATGAAGTAGCCTCAGCTTCTAGTGAGGAGAGCTTTGGAACAGGGATCTCGGCTATTCGGTAGGCGGGCCCGCATTTGTTGCCCAGGGCTCTTGTACTACTACTTCGATAGGAAGATGAGACGATGAGACCAGCTTTGGAACAGGGATCTCGGCTATTCGGTAGGCGGGCCCGCATATATAGAAGAGAAATAAGCTTAAGGCAGTATGTGTTTCTCTATATGCATGTTTCCTATGTTTTTGCATAAGGTTTTATGTGAGAGTGCATAGTATAATACTGTATAATCAACTATTCATTGTTACTTTACAAAATAATGTACTGAACTGCCAAAATATGTATTTTTTAGACCCCAACTTCCTGCCCTTCAGCCTAAATTTCCACGCTGTCCTGATAGAGAAACACATGCCACCTTGAGCTCATTTCTCTTCTATATATCTTCCACAGCCTTTATTTCAAGAAAGGTTGTTTAGACGTCTGAGTTGTCTAACAATTTTGTATCTCTTTTAATTTTAACCCTTAGCCCAAGTTCAACAAACGATCGAATTGAATTTTTAAGTCTCAAGATTGTTCAACACAGCGTTTCCAGAAGTCGGTGAAATTGAGATATATTCAGTCAAAATGGCAGCTCCAACGCCAATTGCTATCGTTGGCATGAGCTTTCGAGGTCCTGGTGAGGCCCATGATATCGAAGCATTTTGGGAGATGATCCATGATGGCAGAAGCGCATGGTCGAAAGTGCCAGCTGAGCGGTGGAATGCAGATGCTTTCTACCATCCAGACGTGGATGCGGTAGAAAGCAATAACACCAAATCAGGCTATTTCGTAAAACAAGACATGGCAGAATTTGATGCTGGATTCTTTGGAATTCAGGCCTCAGAAGCAAAGGCCATGGACCCGCAGCAAAGAACTTTGCTAGAGCTTGCTTGGGAAGCTTTTGAGAACGCGGGCACGGATCTCAACGCTCTCAAAGGATCAGATACCGGAGTTTACATGGCACAATTCACAAAGGATTATGAGAACAACATCTTCAAAGATACCCGAAACGTACCGGTAAGCGATCATTCATCGTCTTTAAATATCTGAATGTGCTAATTTTACGGTAGTCGTACTCGATGACAGGTACTGGCACAGCTATAACGGCCAACAGAATATCATACATCTTCGATCTCAGAGGGCCATCTTTTGTCTTAGATACCGGATGCTCTGGAAGCATGGTCGCCCTTCATCAAGCCTGCCAAAGCCTTAGATTGAAGGAGTCTAAAATGGCGATCGTTGGTGGTACAAACTTGATTCTTAGTCCAGATCTCTATCAACCAATGTCCATGAACAGGTGAGTCAGTAGCTGCTTTTGACTATGGCATCCGCTAAACTTGACAGGGTTCTCAATAAAGATGGTAAGTGCTATACTTTTGATCATCGTGGCAGTGGATATGGCCGTGGAGAAGGTAAGTTGTGCTGTACCTTACCGTTGAAATTAGGTTTAACAATGATAGGTGTCGGTTGCGTTGTGTTGAAGCGATTGGATGATGCTGTACGGGACGGTGATGTTATCAGATCAATTATCCTCAACACGGGTTCAAATCAAGATGGGAAAACTAACGGTATATCACTACCGAATCAATTTGCACAAGAAGACTTGATCAAAGCTACCTACGCTGCCATTGGGCTGGACACCAAGGACACGGGCTACGTGGAGGCGCATGGAACTGGAACACAAGCCGGCGACAAGATTGAGATTGCGGCAATAGCCAACACCTTTACTGAAGGCAAGGATCGTCACGAGCAATTGGTTGTTGGCTCCGTCAAGACAAACATTGGACATCTGGAATCTGCTAGCGGTATCGCAGGGCTTATCAAGACTGTTTTGGCAATGGAACGAGGTGTGATACCACCGCATTTGAATTTTGAGAAAGAGAAAGAAGGTATAAACCTCATGGAGAGAAAAATCAAGGTAAGCGATTCCCACCATCGCCTATAGCCTACTAATGATGTTAGCTACCTTTATCTCCGACTCCGTTCCCAGAAAATGCAGACGGCATCCGACGAGCTTCAGTGAACTCCTTTGGTTACGGCGGCGCCAATGCACATGCTATCCTTGAACTGCCGCGTGCTTCGACCTCGGACAAGTATTGTCTCACAAATGGTCATGCCAATGGCACAAATGGCCATACCAACGGAACAAATGGCCATACCAACGGAACAAACGGCCATACCAATGGGACAAATGGCCATATCAACGGGACAAATGGCCATACCAACGGGAATGTGACTGAAAGTTTGAGTTGGCAACAGGGGGATGCCAATGGAACAAAATCCTCATCTGAGGATCGGCTATACGTTTTCTCAGCAAAATCGCAGAAGTCAGTCTCAGGCTTGGTAGAAAACACAAAGAGATGGGTAGAAGCACATCCGGAGAATTCCAAGCTGAGCGCACTTTCCAACACTCTGATAAATCGTCGTTCGGCTTTTTCATGGCGGACTTCAATTGTGGCATCTACAGCTGCTGATCTGATTGCGAAACTCGGACAATCTGTCCGCGCCACGAAAGAAGCGTCCCAAACGCGAGTCACCATGGTATTTTCTGGCCAAGGCGCTCAGTGGTATGCAATGGGAAGGGAGCTCATCTCAACACAATTAACGTTTCGAGAATCAATACTCAGATCAGAAGAGTTGATGAATGACCTTGGCGCAAGATGGCAACTCACCAAGGTCCTTTTGCAGGATGAAAAAGAGTCAATAATCGACCGTAGTGATGTCTCGCAGCCGGCTTGCACTGCTCTACAGATTGCTCTTGTTGACCTTCTTGAGTCTCTAAACGTCAAACCTCAGGCTGTCGTGGGTCACTCCTCTGGTGAGATGGCAGCAGCATATGCCGCCGGCGCCTTGACACACAAGTCTGCTATCACTGCTGCGTATCATCGTGGATTCACCGCCAATGCGGTCAAGAAGATCCTAAAGGCCAAGGGAGCAATGCTCGCTGTCGGTCTCGGCGAAGCTGCAGTCCTCCCACTTCTTGCGCAGGTTACCAGCGGCAAAGCGGTGGTGGCTTGTGTGAACAGTCCACAGAGTGTTACCATTTCGGGAGACTCACAAGCAATCGAGGATTTGGAGCTTATCTTGGACAATCAAAAGGATTCAGTCTTTAATCGCAAGCTTAAAGTAGATACAGCCTATCATAGTCATCATATGGCCGTTGTTGCGGAGGAGTATCTATGTTCGATGGCTGGACTAGAGACTTACAACTCGGACCCTGATGTCAAATTCTTCTCGTCTGTAACTGGAAAGCTGAAGTCGGATGGTTTTGGGCCACAATATGTAAGTTGCTTGTCTTTATGTTGAGAATAACGCTGACATTTTACAGTGGGTTGATAATCTTCTTGGACAAGTAAAATTCAGCGACAGTCTTAAGAATCTTCTTCTGATGCAGAAAGATGCTTCGTCTGCCTCGACCCAACATCTTATCATCGAGGTTGGCCCTCATGCTGCCCTATCAGGTCCTATCAGTCAAACAATCACGTCTCAGAACCTCGAAGGGTTCAAGCACTCATACTCTGCAGTACTTGTACGCAAGAAGAATGCCGTCTCAACTGTGCTTGAACTGGCTGGCAAATTGTTCGAAGCCGGATACAATGTCAACTTGAATGCAGCTGCACATATAAGCAGTAAACCAAGCTCGGAAATTGTGACTGACCTTGCTCCCTACGCCTGGGATCATACCATGAAGTACTGGTGCGAGTCACGGCTGAGTAAAGAACATCGCTTCCGTCAACATGGCAATCACGATACGCTTGGTCTGCGAGTTGTACATGTTTCTCCGTTGGAGCCTGTTTGGAGAAATGTATTAAAGACGGATGCATTACCGTGGCTGAAAGACCACATGGTAGACGGAATTATAGTTTTCCCTGGCACAGGATATCTGTGTATGGCTGTTGAAGCTATGCGTCAGATAAGTCTCGATCGTCAAGTCCAGGGAAAGATCGCCAGCTATAGACTTCGAGATGTCTCGTTCTTGAAAGCTCTTGTTCTTGCGGAAGACGGCAGTGTCGAGATTCAATTTACGTTAAAGCCTGCCATTAACGATCGTGGCTCATCCAAATGGGAGGACTTCAAAGTTTTATCTCGCGCCGAGAATGGCACCTGGAGTGAGCATTGCAGAGGATCAATCAAGACAGAGTTCGAAACGGCAACGGATGAGGTCGAGGGCTCGAGAGAATCCGATACCGAGAGACAGACTTATCTCAACTTGCTAGAGAACGTCAAAGCTAAAGCTACAAGACAAGCTAGTAGTGCAGAGGCTTACAAGCTGTTGAGATCTCGTGGCAACTTCTATGGGTCCACTTTTGCCGCTCTCACAGACTTGTCTTTGGGTGACATGGAGGGATTGGCAACAATTCAGGTCCCCGATGTGGCTGCAGTAATGCCATCTCAGTGGATGTCAAACGACCAAATCCACGCCGCTACATTTGATTCCGTCTGTCACTTGCATCTTTATCTTCTTTTCGAAAGTACAGGCATCAAAGGAGTGATGCCAACAACCATTTCCGAGGTATACCTCTCCAACGACTTAGTCGCCGCTGCCGGTGACAAGTTGACCACAGTAGGATCAGTCAGAGTGGATGGTGCACGTACAGCGACTTGCGATTCTTATGTATACCAAGGAGAGAGAATGCTTCTCTCAATGCGCAATGCGGAGTTGAGGGCTGTTGGCGAGTCTCAGACAGCAGACGCTCCCGAACAATCGAGCCAACAAGGATGTCATGAATTTGTTTGGGAGGCCGATGTTGATTTTATCTCCAAGGAAACAATCGCGGGACCACCTCAGGTGTCCCAGAGTACACTGTCACAAGACGATAAAGTCCGACTTTTGGAGACAATCGCTTGCCATTATGTGCAGGATTGCTTGTCGCAATTGGAGGAAGCCAATTTCACACCAACGCAAAAGCACCATGTTGCTCTAGTAGACTGGATGAAGAGATATCAGACCTCCGATGATTATGCGAAGCTGAGCGTTGGTCCTAGCCTCGACAATTGCCTTGAAAAGCTTCGTGACAGCGGTGTAGAAATCGAGTTACTGACCGCCGTTGGTCCATTTCTAGCACAAGTTGTTCAAGGACAACGCGAAGCAATTGAGCTCATGATGAAAGACGATGTTCTCTACCGGTTCTACGCAGAGAATATGTGGTGCAAACCTGGGAATGAGCACATAGCCGCCTATCTTCACGCCGCAAGCTTCAAGAACCCTGAGATGAAAGTCCTAGAGGTTGGAGCCGGTACAGGAGGCGCAACAATCTCCTCGTTGGCCGCCGTAACCCGCGAGCATGGAAGATGGATCAAGCACTTTACCTTTACTGACATCTCATCTGGCTTTTTCAGCAGAGTGCAACCCATGCTGGAGCAATGGTCAGACATTATTGACTACAAGGTACTTGATATCGAAAAGAATCCAGTTGAGCAAGGCTTTGAGGCAGGCACCTATGATATTGTTATGGCATCAAACGTTCTCCATGCCACATCAGACATTACCACAACGCTGAAGAACGTTCGAAAGCTGCTGAAATCAGGAGGCAGAATAGTATTAATGGAGCTGACGAAGGTGACGGCTTGGATCAACTGTATCTTCGGCTCAACTACAGGATGGTGGGCAGGTATGTTACCCTTACTCTATGTAGAATTCAATCGACTCACTCTCGCGTAGGAGCTCATGAAGGACGCGTTGATAGTCCTTTATTGACAGTCGAAAAGTGGGCTGCTGCTATGAAGACCACGGGATTCGGAGATTTAGAGCTCGCGACAGACATCTTGGGTTATCAATCGTCGGTAATTGTGGCAACCGCGCGATCAAGCGAGGTCACAGCAAATGGCAAGGTCTCGAGGCCACTACAAATTATTACAGCTCCCTCTGTGCGAACGAAGAGCCAGTACCAGAATTTCAGCGAGGAACTGCTTGAGTCCTTACGGAATGCAGGCTACACGCCTGAATTTGCCGAACTCCCTTCTAAAACTGATCCATTGGTGAAATATGTGGTTCTTGAAGACGGCGCGGAACCGTAAGCTGATATCTTTAAAGTTGATTGATTCGTACTGATAGCACCAGGTTTCTCGTTGATCCCATGGAGGAAATCTTCAAAAAGGTCGCCACTCTCCTCACTACGGCTAATGTGCTCTGGGTGAGTGGCCAAGTTGAGGCGGAATTTGTGAAGAACTCTACCAAAGGGATCTTTACCGGTTTCCAGAGAGTCGCTCGTGCGGAGATTGGATCGAAGACCGTACAGTATCTCGATGTGCAAGAAACTATTTCCGATGGCCGCGAACAACTTGTCGGTGCTATAGTATCCATAGTTCTTGCGAGCGAACATGACACCCCACAAATTGCCAGGGGCATCGAGCCTGAGTATATCTATCGGGATGGTCAATTGCAGATTCCACGTCTTCTTCCATCATCAAGCTTCAACGACTTCGCCGCCAATTGCAAGGAGCATATCGAGGATTCGCTCTTCCAACAATCTCAGCGACCTGTGAAGTTGCACGTTGATACACCTGGTCTACTTGACAGCATGGTCTTCGTTGAGGATCCAATACCAAGTCAACCACTTGGCGATGAGGATATCGAAGTTGAGACGAGAGCATTTGGGGTCAACTTCAAGGATGTCTATGTCGCCCTGGGACAGATGAAGGCAAACGACTCGATGGTCGGAGAATTCTCCGGCGTGGTAACACGTGTAGGGGCTTTCTGTCAATCGGCCTTCAACGTCGGCGACAGGGTATTCGGATGGGGCACCGCTCCCTTCGCTAGTTGTGTCCGAGTACATATTTCACGAGTGGCCCAGCTCCCCGACAGTCTTTCTTTTGCAGAGGGTGCATCGGTCCCTATCGTCTTCATGACTGCTTACTATGCCCTGGTCGAAAAGGGCAATTTGCAGAAAGGTCAATCTGTTCTGATCCACGCCGGTTCTGGAGGTGTTGGCCAAGCAGCCATTCAAATCGCGCAAAGCGTTGGTGCCGAAGTTTTTGTCACTGTTGGAAGCGCTTCCAAAAGAGAATTGATCAAGAAAGTCTACGGCGTTGCGGAAACGCATATTTTCTCAAGCAAACTTCGGACCTTCAAAGCTGGCATCCAGCGTCTCACTGCCGGTCGAGGTGTAGACGTTGTCCTCAATTCTCTCTCTGGCGAAGCCTTGCTTGACTCCTGGGCTTGTGTTGCTAGTCTGGGCACGTTTGTTGAGATCGGAAAGGCTGACATCTACCAAAACACTCAACTCGGAATGTTGCCTCTCGCTAAGTCAGTCACCCTTGTTGCGTTCGATCTGGGTTTCATCACCGCGTACCGCCCAGCGATTACCCAAAATACTCTCCGTCAAGTTGCCATACTCCTCGAACAAGGTGTCGTGAAACCCGTCTATCCTATCATTGCAATGCCTATCACGTCTATCGAAGATGCTTTCCGCCTGATCCAAGCGAGAAAGCATACTGGCAAAGTTGTCCTCGAAGCAGGTCCAGATACGACTGTGCGAACACGTATCGCATTACCGCCGTCTTCCTTCGGACCAGACTCCACATTTGTGATTGCGGGCGGTTTAGGTGATCTTGGAAGGGAGATGTCCCGATTCCTGGCAAGCCATGGCGCAAAACATGTAGTCACCCTGTCTCGACGAGCTGCCGATCCTGAAGCATTGAAGGCTACAAGAGAAGAATTGAGCCATTTTGGAACCGAGTTCCATGCTTTGCAGTGTGATGTTACCGTAAGTATAGAGGAGAATAAACTTCCAGATCTGATGCTGACCATTTGCAGAAAAAAGATCAGGTGGAGGCCGTAGCGAGCTATTGCTCCTCGTTGTCTCCTGTCAAGGCGGTTATTCAGGCAGCTATGGTTTTGAACGTGAGATGTCCTGTTCTTTTGGTTCCAATTGTTTCTAGACTGACAGATGCAGGACATGTCGTTGGAAAACATGGATATCGAGAACTACCACATTGCCTTGAAACCGAAAGTGCTGGGTACTCAATACCTGGCCGAAGCTTTTGACAAAGCTGAGAGTTTCATCCTCTTGTCTTCTGTTTCCGGAATCATAGGCAATCGAGGTCAGGCTAACTATGCAGCTGGTAGTGCATTCCAGGACAATTTTGCACAAAGCTCAACTGGCAAAACACACGTTGTGTCACTCAATCTGCCCCTGGTGTTTGGTTCAACAGCCTTGAATGAAGAGCGTCGCGCACACATGGCGCGACAAGGTGTTATCCCCATGACTTTGGAAGAGCTCTGTGTTCTGTTGGATTATGCTCTGAGCGCAGAGTGTCGAGAGAAGGACATCAAACAATTCATCGCTGGGCTTGAAGGAACTGCGGTGAAAAACATGATCAACGCAATGGAATCCGCAAACCCGATGTTCTGCCATGTGACGACCACCGCAAAGTCGTCTGTGAACGTCTCTGAAGATGTGGATCGAAACAACGCGCACCTTGGAATCACTGCCGATCTTGGACCGGATGAGATTCACAAACGACTTTGTATTGCCATTGCCAGCAGGATCTCTGCCTTGGCGGCGATAGACTATGAAGAAGTTGCTCTCGACGTTCCAATCTTGGAATTTGGTCTGGATTCTCTCGTTACTATCGAACTCAAGAACTGGCTCACAAGGACGTTCAGTACCACCACTATAGAGACTTCTGAGATTCTTGGTATGCCTAGCATCAAAGCTCTGGCTGAGTTGGTCGCACAGCGGTCACATCTAAACGCAGCCACGACAGTCGCTAAGAAGGACGATGATGTTGTGGTATCCGTCGAGGAGAAGGAAGAGGTTCCCGATCATAATCATGTGTGTTGCAAGCGAACGAAGAAATTACGTAAACTTCCCTTGCTTGACTTGGAAACTCTTTTCGAGTATCACTTGGCAAATCATCGTGCAATCTGGACCGAGGAAGAGTAAATCTTGTGTCCAACTAAAAACTGAATCATTGGTTAACGTCCAGCAGATATGAAAACACTTGCAAGGCTGCCATCGAATTTCAAAAACCAGGTGGCATTGGTCAAAAACTTTATGCTCGCCTGGTAGAACGATACAACACCGAGGAAAATTGGCTTACTGAAATCACAACCCGCACAATCTATTTAGATCGACGTTATTCTCTCGTCAAGTCCAATGTCGGTGGCTCGCACAGGATACTTGACACCGACCTCCCTCACACTCAAACGGAACGTGCGGCTGTAATTGCACTTGCCGCATTCAATTTCAAGCTTGAGTATGAGACAGGGGACATGGAGCCTATAGTCTTCCAAGGTAACCCTCTTTGCATGAGAGGTCACGAATGGCTCTTCCACGCTAGCCGAGAGCCACTCCATGGCAGCGACGAGACAAGGAAATTCCCGAGCAACAATACAATCGTCGTCCTGCATCGTGGTAATGTGTTCAAGGTTGACATGATCAAAAATGGAGAGCTTCCCACTCACGAGCAGCTCAAAGCCACTTTCCAAGCAATCTTAGACATACCTAAGGAAGACTCAGCTATCACAATGGTGACTACGATGGAGCGAAACGAGTGGGCAGATGTAAGTTTTGAGTGTCCTCGAGAAGGAATGCCTTTTGACCCTGTTCATTAGGTTTATCAGAGAATGAAGCTCGACCCATTCAACAAGGCCAGTATGGAAACTGTCGAAAGATCCGCTTTTGTCATTGCCCTGGACGACACCAAACCAGTCACGCCTCGAGAACGAATGGACTGTTTCTTGTTCGGGGATGGCTCCAACAGGTGGTATGACAAGTCTATCTCATTCACAGTTTGTGCCAACGGAGTGTCTGGCTTCTTAAACGAGCATTCCCAAATCGACGGCGCAACACTTGCACTTCTGACCAATCCCATCATCGAAGCCGTTCGAAACCATGAGCCTGATGCACTGGATGCACCGTCAGCAACGCCTTTGGATTTTGAAACCTGCGAATTCACCTTGTCCTCGTACTTGGTACCCGTCCTGTCGCGCGCACGTCAAGCCTTCCTGGACACCGTGTCAAACATTGACTTCGAGCTTGTCACTATTCCTATTCTTGGTGCATCTTTCCTCACCAATCAACAGCTGAGTGCTGCTCACTCCTGGGAGATCATAACTCAGATCGCTTCTCGTCTGTTCTTTGGTCGTCAGCTAGCATCCTGGACTGCAGTTCTCATGGATATGTATCATTTGGGGAGACCAGATGTAGTACAAGTCTGTACACCAGTTGTAGTGAGCTTCATCGATGCCGCTGTCAAGGATATCCCGGCAGGAGAGGAAGAGGCTACCAAGAAAGAGCTCAAGAATCTCTTCCAGAAGAGTGTAAAGGATCTCAACAGCGCAGTTCAAAAAGGTCAGATGGGACACGTACACGATCGAACATTCACAGCCATGGAATGGGTCCTCAGACCTGACGAAGAAGCTCCAACACTTTTCAAGAGTGATCCGGGTTACTACAACTCCCGACCCAGACACATTATGGCTGGCATCAATCTGGGGCCCCGTGCTTTTGGCGAAGTCGGTTTCGTGCTCATGGATCCAAAGAGTGTGTGGATGTCGTATTCCGTTGGAGACGAAGGAGCTGAGTACTCGATTGTGAATGCAGGTGGTAACGCACGTCACTTTGGCGACTGCATCGCCCAGGCGGCCACGATTGTACACAACTTCTTGACTTGATCAGGTAGATTCCCTAGGATAATTTTCGATTCTTTCGGTGTACTACAGCGATTTGAAATATATATGCGTTTTCCCGTGGTTCATTCGGCACTTCTTGAGACCAACAAAGACCGCTGACCGTATTGTGATAAGATGTATTGTCTGGTTCGTGAAAGATCTTTAATCGCACGCTCGTGTCAAGCGATCATCATGGCGAGCCTAAGAATATTTAAAAGTAGAGCGAAATTCGCGATATCACACCAAAATCGGTATTGCCCGGCAAACCGCGCCGAGTACTATCGCTGACACTTATAAATGGGTCTTGTCTGAGCTCTTGAGGCCTCACTACGAAGCGGGAGATCGATATCAGCCTTGTGGCGGCTATGCGGCGCAAATTTATGCATAGTAGCCACGCGGATTAATACTTTGGTTCAATGCAACTATACACACGACAACGATTACAATGTAATTTCGCTTATGTCATCATGTGGCGTCATGTGGCTGAATATGACTGTGGCTGACGCGAGGCTGACCTGGCCTTGACAGTGAGCCAGCGAATACTCGCTCAGCAATACCAGCTTCACCGAACACCGTACTTAACACGTCTGACAAAACCTACAAGGCGATGCTTACGACGGAGCCACTCGACACCGCTAATATCGTTGGCATTCCTGCCGAACTATCACTCCCTTCGACTACCTGATGAACATGACACCAACGATGTGGTCAACACACCTGTGCAGCGCTCGTGAGCATTGTCCTGCAAATATCGCGGAATTAGGCTTTACACGATCTAGCTAATTGAGGCGAGACTACTCTGGTGCGTGCGGAAGACTACTCGTTCATAAGAAATGTATTTGTCGGCCGTCAAATGCAGGTATCATTCGCGCACTTCCCTCCGAAGCTGATACCACTGACTACGCCATTAATGATCCCAGCTTGAATGCCCAAGTTCTAGCCGCTAAACGTCACTATGGTTGAAGGGCTAAGGTTCCCTGCTGCTTTCGCAACAGCCTCTTCCTGCGACTTGGGCAGCAGCTCATTTAGCAGCTTCTGCGACACTTTCACCCCTTTGAGCTCTTCTTCAAGTTGTCGCAATGTCTCAGTTTTGCCTTCCCAGGATCCAGCCGCTTCGTCATCATCGCTGAGATTCATGTCTTCCACTTTGTTCTCCAATACTACCAGCTGCTTATTGCTGTGGTAATAGCACCCTTGACCTCAGCCTGCTTTATAGATATCGTCTTCCTGATATCCTCTGTGAGGTGACAATGGCGAACGGAACTGTATCTATGATGTAGAATTAGCTCATCATCCACACAGATGAAACTGGAGTTACTTACAAGGTCGCTATACTGACGACGGAATTAATGGTGATTTTGCAGTTTGAAAGTTGATCTGACATAGCCTTTATTTGCGCTTGCTTGAAGAATCCAACATTTGCTTGATCCTGCCATACTAACTTTCCATCTTCTGAGTGTCTAGTCCATCGCTGGAGGTCGGTTCTAAAGATATCACATGCTTGTATGCAGCTGCTAATCGTTGTTTTTGACTGCTCAACTACACCTGCGCCAAGTGGTGTATTGCTACAGAAACTGAACTCTGCCCGTCAGCCCCTCTAGGGGCTACGGTCTATATACTATGGCTTCGGCCCCGAAACGACAGCAGATCCGTGGCATACCGTAATTGGTGCGTTCACCCCTTTTCTTGCGACCCTGTCCTTGGTCTACGGCATCCTACCTGAAACAGTGGCGGATCGGCGCCGTCTAGCAGCCTAGCTAGCCGTACATTCGTTGGCAAGGCACGTGATGCGCGTCGCTAACACTGAAGCGTCCCTCATGAGAAGCGTAGCCGTACCACCCACGAACCCCCTTAACCCATGCCACCCTCCAGCACCCGTGACAACACTCCTATTAACCTAGCATGTCACAACTTTTTATTCCTTCCCTCACTATACATAGGGCATGCTAATCCTGCTTGCACTTATAGCATTTTATAATAAGGGTTTCATCTAGATTTTCGCTATAAGGATAGGATCTTCACCTGCAGCCTTTACATGCAGTCTGCAAATCTATAGGACAAACTTCTTCTAAAAGAGTGTGTTTCCTTTTCTTCCCTAACTTATGTACAATATTGTGCAATGCAATGTAATTAGCTAACACTACCAACCTTAATACACATAGACCGCTACTTAATAGTGTTGCAATAATTAGCTTTGTATTTAGCAGCTCTATTTACAGTGCCTCTAAAACGTGCCTTCTGCCTTAACCTTGAATACTGCCATACCATCGACTTAGCTTGGAGGGATGATCGAGTGTTACAACGTGTCTATGGCCGCAAGTGGCTTTACAATCGATCGTGAAATGACCGACTAGCGTCGTCCTAAGGTGGTTTCTTTACGGCATTTCCATAACGGCCCATATGAGCAATGTTGCTTTATCTTTGTCCGGCTTTGCCTGTTGACGAAAACCAACATTTGACGCGTGGCTGCCTAAACAGTATCCCAAGACAGGGGTTGCAATTCCCCTCCACCAATAGTACCTTAAACCTCGCTTGTAACATATGCATGGCTTCCATAATTAATGCGACCACAGCATCCAACCAGGTCAACGTATTGTATTACGAAGTTACGAAGCGCTTATCCAAACCAATGGCGGTTATGAACCATAGACTTCGTCGCAATGTTCAGACTTCGACACAGCGCGACGGCCAACCCCCACAAAGACGAATAAATTCATCACCACACACACACACACGCACACGCTGACGACGAAGTAGCGACGGTCCATCGAACTATCTTTGCCACGCTACATAGGCGCTCCGATTAACTCCACGGTGTAACATGGCATCTAAACGCAAGGCTGCGGACGAGATTCTGGGCCAAGTGCTAAAGATTCCAACACGTGTAGGTTGGCTATAACTATCTACTCGACACGTACTAATAGTTTATAGGGCAGCTCAACGGAAGGACTTGACCGTGGCCCACGTTTTGATGGTACACATCATGCCGAAATGTCACAGGTAAACAATGCCTTGCAAAAGGCAATGATTGATATACCTACTACAGCTTCTCGACAACAGCATGTGTATCGAGTGCAAGGTTTACCACTAGATATCGATACCAAACAGACCATCGACTTAATCTCAGCCATATTCAGACAGGAAGGCGATGATTTTATGCCTCAAATCAGGTCTTTTGCTCGGGCGATTGATGGCTGTGCAACGGTAGCTACAATAAGCTTCCAGACAATCCCTATAGGGCTCTTAGGCGTTGGTAAGAATGAATGGTCTTACGATATATCAAACTTCCTACGCACTCTTCAAGTCGAGGACGAAGATAATGGGCGTATACGGCAAAATCAAATACTCACAATTGACGACCACTTTCATGGCCTCACAGTGCTTAGTTCTCCGCTCCCATTAGAACACGAAGTCGAGTATGTTAATGTCCAATCGTATGTAATGGCTGCTAATAGATTAAGTTGCCTTGCTATATCAGGTCTAGGTGGTCATGCATTTGGGTCCTTCAAGGAGACGGATGGCTCCCATATGTGGCTTTGTGACGATCTCCCATATCACCTTACAACTACCCGGATTATCATCTACGGCTACGAGTCACAATTGCATGGTAGTCAAAGCTTCCAGGGTTTAGAGGCCCTTGCCTCTACACTAAGTACATCGCTCCGATATATGACAGAGGTCTGTACCACCTACGCGTTCATCCCTGAGCTTATAACTGATGTTAGGTCACGAAAAGAGAAAACCACTGTTCTTTATTGCTCATAGTCTCGGTGGATTGATTGTTAAGGAGGTAATGTACCATGCTGCATATATTGCATCAAAACGCTTACTGTTGTAGGCTATTATCCGGATGCATGATGAGTCGCATGACGGTTTCGATGCCTTGAATTTTATTTATGGAGCTTTGTTCTTTGGGGTACCAAACCAGGGTATGGACATCACATCACTTATTCCAATGGTGGAATCCCAGTTCAATCAAACCCTTCTGCACTCACTCAGCACCACATCCGACCTACTCTTAAAGCAGAGTAGAAAGTTTCCAGAGGCATTTGACTCGCTAGAGTCTAGAATTATGTGCTTTTACGAGACTGTCGCTTCGCGAACAGCAATCAAAGTGAGTCCTACATTTTTGCGAACTGTTAATGTTGCGCTCTAATTAACTGGATTGTGTTGTAGATAGATGATAGATGGCGGATGAAGGGACCACATGCGATTCTTGTAGGGCAGGCGTCTGTAACTCATGGCCGCTCATGGGAGAACAAAGCTCATCATATCCAAGCGATCAATCGTGACCACTCGCAACTAGTAAAGTTCAAAGCCAACGACGAGGTCTATAGAAGAATACTTGGCACATTAAAGGAATTCTCTAAGCAAGCTTTTGCAATGAAGAGGGGGGGGAAGATAGAATCAGTGGAATGTAAGTTCTAAGAAAGCAAAATTGATGAAGTGTTTACTAAGTGTGATACAGTGACTGCAGGTGATACAGTAACTACAGATGATA
The DNA here is from genome assembly GCA_001662575.1 of Pseudogymnoascus sp. 23342-1-I1. Classification (NCBI taxonomy): domain Eukaryota; kingdom Fungi; phylum Ascomycota; class Leotiomycetes; order Thelebolales; family Thelebolaceae; genus Pseudogymnoascus; species Pseudogymnoascus sp. 23342-1-I1. Next base: position 61,640 of record KV455030.1, read on the forward strand.
CTGGTATGTAGTTATCCTAGAACTTGTGGCTTATTCTAACATATTCGTAGAATGTTTAAAGTCATTGCATTTCTTAGAAATGCGATACCGGCAGGATGAGGTAGAAGAAACGCGCGGCGTAGACTCTTGCGGATGGATCCTTGAACACAAGGCCTATAAAAGTTGGGTAAACAACAACCATGGTCTCTTATGGATAAAAGGAAAGCCCGGCTCTGGAAAATTAACGTTAATGAAACGAATTTACATTGAAGACACAGTTAAAGCAGATATTCAACTTGCATTCTTCTTTCACCGACGAGGCGTTCAATTACAGCAGACGGCCATAGGCATGCTACGGACACTAGCGCATCAGCTTATAAGCTAGTCCGTTTTAGCTCGTGCTATATTTAGCACTTGCTATAATGAGAAAAAGGCTTTTGGGCGGCACGGAAAAGACTGGGACTGGCGTGATATAGAGCTCTACCAAGTATTGAAGTCTGCTTTAGCATCGGCCACAAAGTCTCACTCTATTAGCATTTTCATAGATGCTCTTGATGAAGCTAGTGGGGACTTGGTACAGGTTTCTGCTGCGGAAACCATTGTTACTTATCTTCACGAGGTCAGCGAGGTGCTTCAGGGATCCGCAAGTCAAACCAAAATCTGCTTCTCTTGTCGTAACTACCCTATCATCAGCCGTAACTCAGGATTTGAAATCCGCATGGAAAAAGAGAATTAGGGCGACATCTCAGATTATATTAACCGAGAATTTTCAAGACGCATCCATGAAGACAAACGAAAGTCATGGATAGATGATCTTAAACTTCTCCAAAGTAATATTTCAAGCGGCGCAAATGGTGTATTCCTATGGGCTACACTCATGGTTCCTCTAGTAGCAACCAAGTATAACGCTGGGAAGGGTATTAAGTATATACTAGGGATGTTACGCAGTGTACCACCTGACCTAGGCTCCATTTATGAGCACATCCTCAAGACGCTTATAAGCAACGAAGATCGAGAAGAGTCATTACATTTAATGCAATGGGTCTGTCTCGCCAGCAGACCTCTGTCTCTTACAGATCTTCGCTACGCGATGGCCTCAGACGACTTGGTAATCCATGGGTTTCAGAACTCTGCTCGAGACTCTGAAGGTTTTGTGGATGACGATGCACAAATGGAGCAACAGATCACTAGTCTATCTGGAGGCCTAGTCGAAATCAGAGATCACCACAACTCGAAAGTTGTTCAATTTATCCATCAATCTGTAAACGACACATTTCTTCTTGAGGGTGGCTTCAATTGGCTCGGTCTTGATGACAAGGTAGATGCTGTTGGGCAGGGCCATCATCGACTAACTAAGTCGTGCGTCAACTTTCTCAAACTAGGCGAGGTTCTGAAAATAAATCCTTCACGTCACAGGGCCACTGTAAGCAGCCAATGGAGAGAATGGCACCCATTCTTAATATACGCAACGGAATCCTGGATTTTACATGCAGAGGTAGCAGAAAGTAAAGGCGTTCTCCAGACTGACCTTATACAACAATTTGAGTGGCCAAATGGAAGCTATTTCAATCATTGGATTGGCATGTTTCGGCAGATGGACATACGTAAACTCAGGTGCCCTGAGCTCGAATCAACGCTATTACATACTTCAGCTGCATCAAACCTCCAAAGTATAGTGAAGAAGATTCTTACAGTGACGACGCCGTCAAAACCTGACGGAAGGGGAGATACTCCGCTTCATTTAGCAGCCCGGTTCGGCAACGAAAAGATAATAAGCATGCTCCTAGCTGCGAAGGCAAACGTGCAATCTCAGAACCACAGTGGACATACAGCTTTAGAATGTGCAGCTTCAGGTGGGCACATTAGATGTATAGAATTGTTGCTAAATAGGGGTGCGGATGTAAACTGCTACATGAGTTCTGGAAATGCGTTATATAGTGCAGCATTAGGGGGAAGTTATCTTGCAACAAGAATGCTGTTAGAAAGCGGAGCCAAGATAAATATCCAGGGTGGGGAATATGGCAACGCCCTACAGGCAGCGGCGTATGGAGGGAACAAGGTTGTTATAAAGCTGCTCCTCGACGAAGGAGCTGATGTTAACGCTCAGGGTGGAGGATATGGCAACGCCCTCCAAGCGGCAGCAGTACAAGGGAGCGAGGCCGTTGTAAAGCTGCTCCTCGACAAAGGAGCTGATGTTAACGCTCAGGGTGGATATTATGGCAACGCCCTACAGGCAGCGGTGTATAGAGGGAACGAGGTTGTTATAGAGCTGCTCCTCGACAAAGGAGCTGATGCTGACGCCCAGGGTGGAGAATATGGCAGCGCTCTACAGGCAGCGGCGTATAGAGGGAACGAGGTTGTTATAAAGCTGCTCCTCGACAAAGGAGCTGATGCTGACGCCCAGAGTGGAGAATATGGCAACGCCCTCCAAGCGGCAGCAGTACAAGGGAGCAAGGCTGTTATTAAGCTGCTCCTCGACAAAGGAGCCAATCCTAACGCCCAGGGTGGATATTTTGGCAACGCCCTCCGAGCAGCAGTAGTACAATGGAGCGAGGCTAGCGAGGCTGTCGTTAAGCTGCTCCTCGACAAAGGAGCCAATGCTAACGCCCAGGGTGGATATTATGGCAACGCCCTCCAAGCGGCAGCAGTACAAGGGGGCGAGGCTGTTGTTAAGCTGCTCCTCGACAAAGGAGCCAATGCTAACGCCCAGGGTGGATATTATGGCAACGCCCTCCAAGCGGCAGCAGTACAAGGGGGCGAGGCTGTTGTTAAGCTGCTGCTCGACAAAGGAGCCAATGCTAACGCCAAGGGTGGATATTATGGCAACGCCCTCCGAGCGGCAACGCTTCAAGGGCACGAGACTAACAAGACTGAGGCTATCGTTAAGCTACTTATCGATAGTGGAGCAGACATAGGGCTTGGAATGCAGTGATAAGTGATAAGGTCAGCTATGTAGTGCCGCTAAAAGTAGCGTTGGCACTGGGTATTAGGTTGCCACAAGCAGATTTTACAAAGACTTTTCATTCGGCGTTTGCCTCCCACAGATATGCCAAATTCTCTTGGGTATATATTCGTATGTGACAGTTACTCTCAATTTGTACAATGAATACTGTCCCCCGTATCAGCTACGACTGAAGATTCTTTAGGCCTCCATCTCATTGCGGAGACTCACGTGGGAACTAAGTGATGGCGCTGCTATAGTCGCCTATAGCGGCAGCGGGCCTCATGCATGAAGATTCATATGATTAGTGTTGCGCGTCTAGTATGAGTTTATATTTCCTGTGCTACTTTTGTAGGGGGTTGCGGTGGAAATAACAGATGACTGATGTTTTGCATGGTGAAGGAGAGGCCACCAAAGTCGGGGATCAAGGAGGTGAGGGAGGATCGCCAGTGGTGGTTTGTGAAGGGTATAGCGGAGGCGGCAAAAGAGGGGACCATGGAGGAAAGGTTGGCCGAGAAGACGGGGGGAAGGTTATAGCCTGTGCAGGAAAGAACTAACAACGGGTTGCTGCGGAGTTGAGATCGGGAAGGGTTGTATAAACCTCTCTTCTAGCCTGGCTTTCAGAAATATAGGAACCGGAAGTATTACGGGTAAAATGACTACCCGAAAAAGAGCAGAGTTTTATCACACTTGTGCGCTGTGTGTTGAATTTGTTTTCGGTGGTTTCTCGGAGCCCTCATGTGTACTCATAATACCATCCCACAGACACAACACTACGCACGAGAACTCTCAACGCTCACCTATTTCATCAACAGCCGCTCATACCTTCAATAAATGGAGTTTCAGTTAATGAAATACTTGTTCATTTCATGTTGCTTTCCATTACACTATTTATGCACTACAGTTACCTCCTCTAAAGGGTGACCTTGAACACCAATGCTTGGTTATCCAAACTAAACCCACTCGCATCTTTATAGGTATTCTCCCCAAAATTATAAAACCCATTCTGTGTGATGAAATCATTATCGTTAAGGGCAAACAGGTAGTATTTATCCTTCTTCCCCTAGACTGGGACGAGGGAAAGTCCCTCCCACTTCTCATTGAGCAAGCCCTTGGCATCATTATCGCTACCGCCATTGATGATGCTAAACTTGTTGAGCTTGGTTTGGATGTTGAAGTTGATGAACGGGCAGTACTCTGCGGCTTTGACTTTAGGGCTAAGGACACCGCTGGGCGCGAAAGAGGAGGTGTAATCGTCAAACTTGCCGTTAATGTTAGTAGCATCACAGATGGAGAAGATATCTGCGTTGCGATAGACAGACTCGGTACGGTCAGCGCTGCGGCTGGCGCTGCTGTCTCGCGAGAGGACAAGGAAGCGGCCGTTGCCTAGGAACAGGATCTCACTAGCTGCGGCGGTAGTCTTCTTGCCGTTCGAAGGGTTGATGTACTGCCGGAGCGGGATAACCCATTAACCCTCGGGCTTGCGATTGCTGTTTTGTCTGCAGCCCTTATTGTTGATTTTGTATTCGAGCAGGCGGGTGTACTGGTTCTTGGCCTTATCTAGAGCGCCATCGTTGATTGCAGCGCTCTAGAGCATGACGAAGAGGGACTTGCACTAGGTGTTGTATGTCAGGCCCTTAAAGCCTTGGTTGTTGTTGCGACTGCTGTTGGGATTTTCAGGATTGGGGATTTGCGAGGAGTTGTAGATGGGCGAATTGTTGGAGGCAAAGTCGACGGTGCCATTACGCTCTAGGATGAGAGCATTAGGGGGCCGGATCACGTCGTCTAGCTTACCCCTCTTGGTGAAGTGGTAGAGGAACGGGCCGTACTCGTCTGAGATCTAGAATCCACCGTCCTTATTAAGGACGAGACCCTCTGGGTCTAAGCACATGCGCGTGCTACCGGAGCTAGAACTACCAAAGCCATTGCCGGGAAATGCCGCTGCTAGAACGGCTGTAGGAAGCCCCTTGAATGTCAAGGTCGTCGTTAGGTCAAGCCTAGAACAGGTTGACTGGAAGGGTCGGTAAACAGGATCGTGTCCTTGTATTTAAACTGCAGGTTTTTGCCGGAAGGATACTGCAAGGCTGGGGAGAAGGTGATTTCGAACTCGTGTAGACGAGGCTGATAGGCTGTTGTGCCTTGGGCGTTCCTGGATTAATTGAATCAGTTAATGCTGTAGGCCGGACGATGTCTCTAAATTTAAAAAAAGTATCTATGTGATGCTCACCATTCTCTATCTAGAAGCCCCCACAACGTCGCCTTGTACGTCTTGCTGTGGTCACGCGACTTCTAATCCTTAATCACCATGCTGCTGCCTATGGATACTGTGTCTCTATACTTGTCAACGAAATCTCTAGGAACGGGTCTGTATCCTGCAAGCCCATCGTACTGGAATTTCTTCCCACCGCAAGTGGTCTTGAAAACTGCTGGAAGATCGGGCTAGGAATGGCCGCCTCTAGCAAGGGGAGTAGCCGAAACCACAACTGCTGCTAGAGCTCCGGCAAGCAAGGAGTAGAAATGCATTATCGCAGAGAGTAGTAATATTTATAGTAATTATTACGTCTATAGTATATAGTGAAGTTGTAGATATTATTACATATCACGTGCAGTATAGCATATGTTAGGTTGCTAAGCAACTGTTAGAGAACTACAGCAGTCTGGGTAGTTTGCCCGAGTTTTCTAGACTGGACTGTAGTCTAGTCTGGAAATGCTTGGGACCGACGGGTCCAAGCCGACGGTCCCCTGTGACGCACACTAGCGAGACCCGGAGACGCTGCATTGAACCCGAAAAAAGCTCACGCTATTTGTCAGCCTTGTGACGATGAAGCCGGCGATGCAGAGTTAGGGCCGCAGCGGCTGCCATGGTGCCTTCACCGCTAGCTTTCATCTCCGAGACATCCCAGTCTTCCTCTCACCGGTCACCGAGTGTCTTGTCGTGCATGGGAGGCCATGCGGCTGGTCATCTTCCATTTCCGCTACTGATCTTCAAAATACTTTCAAAAAAATGCTTGAGGCAGACTCACTGGGAAAGGTGCGGAGATTGGTATTTAATTTCAGGGCGGAAAGGCGGCTCATATCCGAGAACGTCTCGGATGAGACTCTTTTATCTAATATTATCTTGGACATATCAAAAAGTGATTAGATACGAAGGATCTGCGCTGCGTCCTTGTTGCTATGCAATTAAAAACTTTCCCGCCTGCCCACTCCCCACCCGCCCACTTCGGAGTCTTTCGGCCACGTACAGTGTGAATGGTGCATGGCTTCACCGATGAGGCTTTCACAAGGGTAATAAGCAGGTGGTAAATCAAGTCTAGTGAAAAGTGGGGCAAGGATACAGGGCGGGCCTGTTTCAAAGCTCCGGTACCTTTGAGGTCCACTTCATCCATCCATAAGGGTCCGAAATCACGACGATAGCGCACGGCAAGTGGGCCTCAAAGGGCCTTAAAGGTACGGAGCATCGAAATAGGCATCGTGTACTTTTTGAAACTGTGCGCTGCTGTCATGATTTCGGACAGTATCATGGAGTGTAGAATAGCTTAACGGATAATGTTAATTAACTCTTGATAGGAGGGGCTCGCTAATCATACACTAGCAACATCACGAGAGATGTTCTTGTCAATCTTAGATTTTGTAACGCGAGCATAGCCAACATATCAGTGCCACATATTAACAACGCTACGGACTGTTGGAAGTTCCTCAATTTGACCATATCGCGATAAAGCATAGTATTCAACAAAGTTTTTGTACAGAGTGCTATTATGTTATAGCGATGAGTCTATCTATATACCCTTTGTAGCAAGAAACCTAATATGTCCGTTAGTAGCACTATTCATAGTGTCGAATCTCACGTACTGTTAGAATACCTTCCCTACGTCCACGTGCTTGACTTTAGTGGGGCTGGAGAGAGAACGTTGTTCAATTTGACTTAGTGCATTCTGTTATTTACTTGTTATCTGCTTAAAGCAGCCTCGCGACCGTGCCAGGGCATTGCGTGCTTCTTCGGAGAGGATTTTCCGTCCCATAGTACTAGGCAAGTCCTTGAAAGTGAATGAAGAATGTTGTAGATGGTAGAATGCGAAATCTAGACATGGCGTGAGCGTGCCTTTTATACCATTTTCAAGCTCACCCTCGCTCACCCTCGCTCACCCTGCTTACCCTGCTCACCTTCGCTCACCTAGGTACTAGATTATCCATGGCCATCTAAAGTCGCGGTGCATCGCGTTCATCGTGTCTTAATACAAGACCTACTTTGTGCGTGTTGACGTGGCCGCCATTAGGTAGTTGAGGGGGGCAACCAGATTATCGTAAGGCATCAAAAACTTGAGGGCGGCGACGCTCACCCGCTAGTCTAAATGGCACCGTCCTGAGTATTAATCCACTTCAAGCTTGAGATCGGTGGATTAGTAGTTGGGTGGGTGACCACCAGCGAATATCCACTGTTGTATGTTTTTTGCAATTTTTATCATTTTTACGTAGCTACATCTGTAACTTTTTAGGTTGTATAGTCAGCCAGTTGGTGTGACCACCATATGCATGTCCCAGGTCGCTCCTTCGAAATTATCAACGGATAAAGCGTGTAAGCAAGCTTAAACGTTATGAGCCAATGGCAAGATAGGGTTTATTTGATAAGGTGTTATTCGGCGCAACGACCAGCTATAGATATGGACTTGGAATGATCATGTCAGCGAGTTATAAAAACAAGAAATGCAAGGGCGCATTTTTGTGTGGATGGAATAATTAAGCTGTCACTTTATTTCTAATATGATTATCCGTAAAACAATAAAATTGGAGTGGACGAAACGGATAGGGCGGGTCTCCAAACGGGAGGATGGTCAGGCGAAAGGGCTATTGCGGAACTGTCGGGGTTGAGGTGATCATCACGGCGAATGTCTGCTGGGATACTACACCACTAAAATAGGACGAGGTACGGGTAATCCTATGATATATTTGACAGGTGCTAATAGCCAGTCAATTAATAAGAGATGTTGTGGGCCCTTTCTACTTTTCCAGGTCAGACTCTACTGGACCAGATTATGTAGCGAGTTCTGGCTCTTCCTGGCGCTTCAGAAGCCCGGGATCTTTGGATCCGCAATATCCGCTCGCTACACTAGACTATCCGTCATTTTTCTTAGAATGACGCCTTGGCAACAACACTGGGGTATAAGCACATCCGAGAATCTCATTATTTTCCTCACTAGACTATGTCATCTTGAACGCCTAGCTAACACCATGGCCCATTCTCTACGCATCGCTCGGAGCCTTCCCTTGTCGTATCCGTGGACATCGACTCCTTTTATTGTGAGCGCCCCAATGCGAGTGATGTCCGGCCCTGCACTGGCAGTTGCTGTTTCTCACGCTGGAGGGTTGGGGTTCCTAGGACCGGGCGTCAAGACGCAGGATATAATCACTGACCTCCAGGAAGCGACAGCTCTGGTAGACAAGCTGCGTATGTCGTCGCCTTCGTCACCATTCCGTGAGATATTTCCAGCCAAACCTCAGTCGCCCCCTCTGCTTCCCATCGGGATCGGCTTTCAACTTTGGAGTGATGACTTGGATATCGCTGTTACCGCAATTCAACAGTTTAAGCCCTGTGCTGCCTGGCTTTATGCTCCGCGAGAGGGCCAGCGCGACTATGATGAGTGGTGCCACCGAATACGCAATGCTTCTCCTCATACCCAAATGTGGATACAGGTTGGAACGCTGGCCGAGGCAAAAGCGCTTCTAGAAGGTTCCCAGCTGCCAGATGTTATTGTTATCCAGGGGGCCGAGGCTGGCGGTCACGGCCGGGCCAATGATGGACTGGGACTCATGTCATTGCTGCCAGAGGTAGTCGATGCCCTAGGGGAGACTAAAATCCCTATATTTGCAGCGGGAGGTATTGCCGATGGGCGAGGATCGGCAGCGGCACTCTGCCTCGGAGCCTCTGGTATTGCCATGGGGACGCGGTTCCTCGCTGCAACTGAGGCTCGTATCAGCCGTGGATATCAGCGAGAGATTCTGCGTGCCAGCGATGCCGCAGTGGCGACGAGTCGCACACTACTATATAACAGGCTCCGTGGTACACTAGGGTGGCCCAAGGAATATAGTCCCCGCACGATAATTAACAAATCGTTTATTGAATATCAAGCCGGCCGACCATTTGAGGAGCTTAAGGAACTTCACGACTCCGCCCTCACGAAGGGTGATGCCGGTTGGGGACCTGAAGGAAGGCTTGCCACATACGCGGGTGCGGGTATTGGGCTGATCACTGAAGTGAAAGATGCTGCAGCCATTGTTCGAGATATTAGAAAGAAGACGTTAGAGCGGTTGTCTTTTGTGGGAAATTTGAAATTATAAGCAGGCATAACATATATACTATAAGCCAATGTAATCTAGTTTCTCAAGGACCATATTAATGCGTGGATAGACTTTTTCAGGATATATTGAATTTTTTCGTGGCCAGCGTTTGATAAATGGTCTTTTCGAATAAATGAATCATTGAAGTGACCTTGCAATCACATGGTGGAAGTAGTTGAGTCCCAAATACCCCACAAACCCCTGCTTCTCGATCGAGAATAAGCCTATCTTTACAAATATTGCTGGAGATATATCTTTTCTCATTAAATATCCTTCCTATTATTAGCTATCACTTTGTCAGCCGAAATGCCACTTGTCAAAATCGATATCGTGAAAGGGGCCAGAACGCGGGAGGAAATCAAGAAACTAGCCGCCAGTATTCAGAAAGTGATGGTTGACAATTTAGGTGCTCCTGAGCTAGATCACTACCAGGTAAGTGACTTGCTTTATTAGGCTGAAGACCGCCAAAAAGAATATGCTTGCCTATCTCTTCTGGTCACTAATTACTGCACGGATTAGATTGTGACACAACACGAAGAATATGAAGTCATGTGCGAAGACACAGGCCTGGGCTACTCTCGAAGCAACAAGCTAGTAATAATCCAGATATTTCAGCAGGGTCGTAATAATGAGCAAAAGCAAGCCGCCTACAAAGCTCTCCAAGAAATTCTCTATTCGACCTCTGGGCTTGCTGGGGAGGACTTGATTGTGTCGTGTGTCGAGAATACTCGGGCGGACTGGAGTTTTGGGATGGGAGAGGCGCAGTTCCTTACAGGGAAGCTATAACTTATGTTACGCTGAATACATGACAATCTTGGAGAATTCTTGTTTTTTTTGGTGGGACATATATTGATGGATGTGAGAAAAGACCAATTTTAATTTCCTGTCGATCTATTAGGAACTGCCTTCGTCCATTAGACAAAGGTCCTATCCACTGACGATAACAAGGTTGCTCATTGTCTTTCTCAAATACAACCCTCCAATTCATGTGATTTATGTGTAACAATTTCACAGGTAGTGAAATGTCGATATAGTAGCAGTGTTGCCCGAGTACTACTCGTATATCTTCGAGTAGTGTACTGTTTTTAGGGCTCGAGTATAGTAGTACTCGAGTACTATGAGTACTACCTAGGTATAAAAATAAAAATAATAGCTATATAGACTATGGAAATATAGTAACTATGCATCCTCATCTTCCTCTAAATCGTCACTTATTATGCCATGCTCATGCAAATCTGCAAAGGGACCTTAGAAGAAAGACCTTTATATGTTCTAATAGTATACTTAGCTCTTCATTATTAAATTTTATACCAATTCTAATTAAACCCCAAGATAAAAATTAGCCGCTCCTATGGATATCATGGCCAAGTTCCCGGCTGATGCAGTTCACAGAGAGCTCTCATAATCAGCTCTGTTACGCTCTAATACTTGATGATACCAATCGGCAATACGAAGAAAGAGAACAATCCGTTCAAAAGCTCATTAATAAAAGGATAACGCAGCCTGTTTAGCAGTATGCATCGGAGTCTAGCGCCACTCACACGAGCTTCTTTCAGAAGCAGTGCGATGACCCAACTTCAACTCACAGCGTCAGTCTGCTCTTTTGTCTCAGACGTGGCCCATAAGCCTTAAATATAAGGGGAATAGGAATCATAATAGTAGCGAAGCATCCCAGGAGAGTACCTGCCCACCGAACACCCAGGTTTTCGAACATTTGTCTAGAAAACAGAGGGAACCCAGCTGCGACAGTTGAGCGAAGTATGATGTTCGCCGCCACAGTAGACGCTGCTCTGTTTGAGATGTGAGTAATTACTTCCCAATGACTACCCCCAAATCTCCGGTGAGAACTTACAGTGGCAGATAGGAATCGACAAGGTAGTTGAAGCATGGTAGGAAGATGCACAGGACGCCGAATCCGATCAGAATACCAGCAGCAGTGGGCACCATCCAGTGGATGGTGTTAGTAAAGCTGGTCCAACCGAACCTTGATTAGGAGTCAGTTGGTTTCACCCCTCGTCGATCGAATACACACGCACCAGAATATGCCAACAGCGAACACTGGAGCACCAACAACAGCCGGAACTAGGCGCCATTCTGGGACCGCAATATAATTGTTGGCGGAAAGTCTTTTCACATAACTCGAGTGCTGAGACAGAATAAATCCACAAGCCAAAAGTTGGCCAATAATGAGACCAATAAAAGGGAGGCCACTGACTCCCGAAGTCATGCCATAAACGTTCTCAAAGACGTACGGATACGCCTCAAGCAGAGCATAAACTATGCCATAAATGAAAGACATATAGGTCGAAATTAGCAGGATAATAGGCTCGGTGATCAGCATTCGTAGTGGGCGAAAAAGATTGTTGTGCACCAACTCCTGGAAATCGACCTCCAACTCATCGTGCTTAGCGTGTATCGCCCAAATCTGCGTTTCTCGCCGAATATTTGCGGCCTTTGAGATTAGCAGGCACGGGGCATAAGTCTCTCTGAGAAACAAAATGTAGAGAGTGGAACATGCAAAGCCCATGAAAGCGGGAATATACAGAGTCCATCGCCATCCCAGGGAGCTCGAAGCGATGAAGCCCCCGATAAAGGGGGCACTGAGAGGCCCGACGAAGACCGCAAGTGAGTATATTGCAATCGCCGCACCGCGATGGATATTATTGTAGATATCGGACAACAGTGCCGGAACTACAGACAGCTGACTGGCACCGAAGAGCCCGGCAAAGAATCGACATATAATTACTGTTTGGATGTCTTTGCCCGCAGCGGAGGCGATGGTAAAGACGGCACCACCAAAAGCGCCTACGGTTAATGGCCACCGCCGGCCCATCACTTCAGAGGCCGGTGCCCAGATTAACGGACCGGAAGCAAAACCCAGGACGTACAGGGTTGTGCCCAAAATGCCCGTCTCCGTGCTGATGCCAAATTCTTGCGCGGCGCCCGCGGTCCCGGCAGCAAATATTGCGCTGTCGAATGAAGATGTAAACGTACCGAAGCAGACCATCAGGGAGATGGGGATCCTGAGACAATCAGAGGTTAGTGAGTGAGAATGAAGAACATGTTCAAATGCAGATTTAAGAGCGGCGTACTTGACAGCGAGGGCCCAGTTGTGTGGATGCGCTGGGTCGTCCGGCCCCTCAAACTCGACAACATAACCGTCTGGTTCGGATAAGGGCGCGGGGAGCGATCTCCCATGCCCCATGGACCAAGTCAGTTTTCCTTGGGATAGCCCGTGCCGGGACGATCCCACGGTGAGGATGTGTTGGAGGCGATTCGTCGGCACGCGAGAGAGCTCGACCTGGGCGAGGTCGTCCATCTTGTCTGCGTAATGTTCTGGATGCTATCATATATACAGCACCTAAAGCACGCCGCCGGAGTTTGTGTGTATGGGGAAGGGGCCCTGCGGAAACGATATACGAGAGCGTCGATGAGATGAAGGTTGCATTGCTTCGGCATGTTGGACAGAATATATGTCAATTATGTTTCGCCTTTGAAAGAACAGAAAAAAAAAATATAGAGATTGGACATCATTACCCATAAAACGGAACTGCTGTGTCGAGCTGGAAAACGAAGGCAATGACGTTTATCTCTTTCCCCACTAATGAACGCCGCAGGTGCCGCAATACCCGACCGACCGACCCCCCCCGTCTTTGTCACCCTCGGACTCTTTAATCAACAGCGTTTCTGGATACCATCTTTGCAAACCGTCCTTGCTTATTACCCATGGCACAGAACAAGCGCAAGCGCTCACGGATGGCCTGTGAGCCATGCCGGGAGCGGAAGAGAAAATGTAACGAGGAGATGCCTTGCTCCACGTGTAGCAATTGGGGGTATGAGTGCTACTATCAGGATCCTCTCCGCCTCAGATCCGCTCCTTCCGCGCAAATTGCGAATACTCTTCGCAGAGGACCAGACACGACGCCCAGCCAGCGCGCGGGAGCGGATAAACCAGTGTCTTCAAACTCGCGTGCTTATGCAGAGACTCTTGAGGCCAACTCGGGCGCGGCCTTCGTCCGAAAAATCGGGCTCAAAGTGGACGCGGCAAATGCACCCCGTCTGAGCCTCTTTGGCTGGAATGTCGGCGCGCGCCAGCTGCTCTCGCGTGCGGGTGCAGTCTCGGCCCTGCCGATTGTTGACATCCTCTCTCTGGCAGACATCAAGTCGCTGGCCAATGTGTACTTTGCCAAGGTCGACCCGTGCTACGGCTTTATGGATTCCGAGGCGTTCTGGACGCGCCTGGAGGCGCGTTGGCGCTTGCCCCTCGTAGGCAATTCCTACGACGGGGTGCTCGCAGGCGTAGCCGCTCTAGGCGCGCTCTTCTCCCAAAGGAGCATCAATATCACTGAGGTGCACCTGGTGGAGCTGGCTCGCTCTTTGCTTGACGCCTACGGCGATGGCGGGGCTCCATCAATTGATGTATTGACTACGTGGACGCTGCGAGTGATCTATCTGCGTATGACCGCCCCGCCGCACCCAACGTGGATAGCAAGTTCTACGTTGATGCATTTGATCGAGGCTTCTCATATCCATCATGAATCGCCACAGCAGAGCGTCCTTTCGGGCACCATGTCGTGCGATCCGAATACGCGGAGACGGCTCGTAGGGGTGGCACAACATCTCAATCTGTGGATCTCTTATGACTTAGGTCTCTCTAGGGTCTCGTTTTTGAGCAGCTCGCAAACACTCCCTTGTTCGAGAGCAGGCGATTTCACAATCGAGCTACTGAATCTATTACCAATATCGGCAAGCCTGGGCCCCGAGAATACTTATCAAGCCAAAGATCTTCAAGAATTACTATTCCAGACCTTAAGTGGAAGTCATACAGAGGAGCCCTCAATACTTGCCCAATGCAACCTCGTGTTGTGCCTCCTTCGGCGCCTCTGCGTGATAAACTCCACAGTTTCTCCAGAGATCTTGGAGCTAGTATTGGAATTATTCAAAAGAAGCCTCCGTGCGGCGCAGAGCATGGTGTCCAATTGCTGCCCATGGCACCATGTCGCCAACGTCCCATTCCACATGGTCAGCGTTTTGCTCGATATGGACGCCAGTCCCGGTCTTAAAATGCTCCCAGAGGCAATGCAAACACTACACTTTGTCGCTTGCAATTATGGGACTGACACCATGAGAGAGGCATACAGCACGGCTTGTCTTCTGATTGCCCTTTACCAGCGTCGCAAGCAGGAAGACGCGAAACTATTGAGCGGAGTGTTGGAAAAACTTAGGCACTGCGACGGTGACCTGTCTCTGCAGGCGACGGTCCCCACTTCTAACGACCTATCTTGGCTAGAAGACCTAGTGGCCGATGCACCTAGATTGCAAGGGGTTGACTTGAGTCAATTTTGGCAGGAAGACTTAGCGGGGCTGCCTCTGTGCCCAGAAATGTGGGAAAAGTAACTTAAACACGAGACTTATCGCCACCAATTAGATGGTGCATTTGTCACAAATGGTGGTTGATTGTTTCCATGTGGCTCAGGGTTCGAAATAAATATATAGGGCCGGGTAAGAGTGCAAAGGGACTGGACCTTCGATCTGTTCGTGTGTATACATGCAGATATAAGACCAGATAAGGGGACATGCTGGTTATTACGGTGTTATGCTCCTTACCCGAGGCCAAAGACATTGTTGGTCAGCAAGGTGTCGACTACCTGCACTTTCATAAACTTAATATACATGTAAGACACAATTTCTTGCCCCTTCCAAGGCAAGAATTAGCAAAGTGTATTAAAACGATGTTATATAGCCTAATGATAAGTCCAATGATATAGCTGTGCCTTTCTAGCCATCATTCGCGATGGTATCACCCAAGGTCCGGAACAGTTGGTATCTCATCCAGCTTCTAAGTTGAAACTGTCACGCATAGTTTGAGAACTTCTATTTCTGCAATCCACCATTCACAGATTGGCCTGGGTTTTATCGATCTCTGGCCCACCAGTGCCGAATAATTCCACTTTGATTCGCCTTTCTCCTATACCTAAACTCAGCAGCGAATTTTGCATAGCAAGCATGAACAGGGAGGGCCCGCAGATATAGTATTCCGTTTGCCGATCGTTCAGGTAGAGATCAAGCTCGGGGTGAAGCAGTTCCAAGTTGGCACGACCAATATAATTGTAATCAAGGCCAGCACGGTCGTCTTTCTCAAGGTTCCCGAGAAATAATGTTGTTTTCATGCTTGGATGGTCTTGAGCGGTTTTCGTAATACTCTCTTTAAAGGCACGAGCATTGGAACTGCGTGCGGCATGGATGAAGTGAACCTTGCGCTTTACAATGGCCATATTATCGGCCAGAAAATTGAACATTGATAGAAGAGGAGTCAGTCCGACTCCAGCCGCAATCAGTACCACCGGGGAGGTAGCTCGAGCGCTAGGTAGAAAAAAATCCCCCCCAGGATGAGATACTTGTACTATGGCTCCGGCGGCTGCTCCGACGGCTGCCATGTTATGAAGAGAGTTGGAAACAAAACCAGGGTAAGGTTACATGCTTGGTCTCTTAACATCAAACCCATCCTCGCGCTTGACGCTGATGCGGTACTGCCCTGGATTTGGCCGATCACTCAACGAATACTGTCGAGCTTGCGCGTAGCCTAAAATGGGCACATACATTCGAACAGAGATGTACTGTCCAGGCGCAAAGGGTGGGAGAGATTTTCCGTCCACGGGCTGGAGGTAAAACGATGTAATTTCACTCGATTCCCTCTTAGTGTTGGCTATGCGGAAATCTCTCCATGTGGTCCACTCCTCCCTTTGCCGATACAATGAGGCCTCGTTTTCGATCATAATTTTAGCTAGCTGCCAATACGCCGTGGTCCAGGCAGCCTGAGTATTTAGTATGAATGCTTCGCCTAGCACCTGTTCCATAGCTTCAATCAGATATTTACCAACAATGCTATATTGCTTAGGCTCAATAAGCAAAGACGCATGCTTATGGCAGATTAATTTTAGCGTAGGGCCCAGTGCGTCCAACTTGTTGATATTGGCCGCATACGCGCAAAGGGCCCCGCGAGAGCTCTTGCCTGATGTCCGGTCCTCTGACTTGTTGTATTAAAGACGCTGTTGAGCTCCGGATGCGCAGACAACATGTTTCGATAGAATATCGTGGTAATGTCATATGCACATTCCTGTACCAGCGGTACAGTTTGTAAGATAATATTAATCATCTCCGGAGTCATCTGGTTTTCTGACATGATGTCGGTGTCACGGGAGGGATCATGGAAAAGACGAAAGACTGCAATAGTGAATTGTTTCCATATGGATTAAAAAACATATCACCTCTTAAATAGGAGTGTTCTTATTACTAGTAAGTGGTGGTAATTTCCGCAATATCCGAACACCAGTTCTGGGCCTTCTTCTCCACTCGAGGTGGATGAGGGGCAATAGCGGAAAGAGCGGAGAACTCGTGATTATACTTTATAAAAAATATGTAATTTCGAGGGTATTCAGTATTAACATGAATAATATGTTTCACTTACACTCGTCATCGTGGACACAAAGTTCACAGACTCAATTCCACCTACATGAAGAGCGGGTATTATGACCTAGGCTCTTACCTGCAGGCTGTTCTCTAGCTTTGTTCTTTGTACTTCTTTTCTTAGATGATGATACTGATGAGGTTTACGGTTTATAAACTGATTGTAAATACGCAGCTCAGTCTACCCTAAATCCCAGTCTCCCTCTGTGAACGACAGTAAACTGGCCTGTGGCAATAATCACATTTATCCCGCTACAAACTATATATCGACACATCGAAGAAGAAGGGATAGTATCTTTGGAATGGCAGCCATAAAGCTATGATGTGACTATAGGAGGATAGTACAGAAGGAAGATACAAGGCATCATGAAGTATTCCGAGCAAACCGCACATGAACCTTAACTTGGTTGGAGTTTGGATCTTCAAATCTAAGCCGTCGCAAGTTGTATTGCTATAATAACGACACCATACCTGAAGCAATTATAGAGGGTGAAAGCAACATAATTAAAGCCTAGATCCGCCGAGTGCCCTGTTGTAATACTCGATCATGCAAAAAATCACAGTTTTGGTCCTGGTTGTAGCTTGTACAAAAGCTGATTTGCCTCTCTCCGCACTGAAGTAACAATATCGTTCGCGGACATGACTACTTCACAAGGCCAACTCCAGTTCCGGCGTAAGTTGTTTGTCTTCCCTCGGGATCTTCCAACTTTTCAAGATAAAGCTCGCGGTTCTCCTCTTCGCTCAAACCACCGACTGCCTTGTGTTGATCGTACTATCTTCTTCTGCATGAGCTTCGAAGCCTCTTCCAGTAGATCTTGCAAGTTATCACTAGTATAACCTGCAGCAATAAAACCAAGTCCTCCCGCCTTAGATACAGCTACTGAAAGCGAGGGCTTTGCAACTTTTGCCATAGGTGCTGACGCGATAAGAGGAGTCGCTGTCCAGGGATAGTCTTTCTGTAGAATAGTAGGAGAAATGTGCAGCAAAGTCATAATCAACAGACCTTAGGGCCAATAGTCCCGTGAGATGGAGAGTAAAATTGGTTGAACCGAGTAATTATAATATGTTCGTCTATCAAAATTCTCGTAGCGTTTGTTTGATGCCTTCATATAGGGAAGGATTTTCCCGAAATTACCCCCTCACTCCTCAACTCCCCATCAACCAACGCGGGGTTTTTGCCGGGTATAGGAGCCCATGATTTCCTAATCGAAAGATGCCGAAATCTATCACTGTGTAGTTTTGTTGAGACCGGTTAACCCCAGGCGGGGGCGAGGCAATCTTCAGGGAACTTGCGGATCACGGACTGCGGATCGAAAATGAGAGGAGGTAGCTGGAAATAAAGGACTAGCGTAACGGTGCTCCGCTGGCTGTCACTTCCACTTGCTTTTCCCATAATTGCCGCACGCTAGTCCTTTGTCTTGCTAAGTATCTGCGAACATTTGGTAACCTTTGGATCTTCATCTTTATTCTCAATATCTATCCCGCAATTCCCCATTGACGTACAGAAGTCAGCACACTAACTGACTTAACGTGAAGCTATGGTGTGCGAGAGTATAAAATCTGACCGTGGTCCGCAATGCCCAACAATCCACCGACGTTCAGAGGAGAAGGAACCAAATTGAAAGTACTTAGCAATGACAAGCAACAAACTATAAGTAACGATATCATAGAGCAGCAGCATAGCCCAGCCCGATACTTATATAGTCCGTTGTGACGGTTATCTACCATCATTATTATTTACACGGCCACCAGTTTTCGGAACATAGAGGCGCATTACTACCATGGCTGAATCTCTAATATCTAAGTAGGTACCTCTGCGAAGCAGACTTACCCACCCACAACCTCTGCGGCTTCGACAGCACCTCCGTGATGGCCAACGAAGACTGCTACAAAGTCAGACACTTTGGATATAGCCGCGACTGCTCATTGGGGAGGTGCAAGGATGGCTACAAGCCGGTTCCAAACCGTTTCTGCGATTATAAAACGGCGTGTTGCAATACCTACTGCTGCAATGGGGCGTAGGTTACATTAAGGGGTCTGAGAGTGACATAGTATGCGAGGTGAGTTTGGGGGCTGGGGGGCGCGCAGGTTGTGCATTTTGCAGGGTCGAAGCTAATTTGATAAGCAGGAAAGAGGAAGGACGAGGTATCTGTGTTATTCTGTTGTAGTGAGATCGCTGGATGTTTGATAGGGGGGGATCGAGAGACACGCTTGACAGGGAATACCTTATTCCGAAATAAACTGGGTTGAAAACTAATACACTTCTACTGATGTATGTGCTGCAAGGGCTATAGCTCAAACCCCCTAATGCAAGGGCAGTGCGAGACACCAGAAGGCTCCTTTGCTGTCCCTGGAATCTATTGACTCCGAAAGCCGAGAGATGGTATTTGCATTTATCATCCCCAGTAGAATCTGGTGAAACTGCCTTACTTCCAGCATTATAACGCCCGGCTCTGAAGAAGTTTTTGGACGGTGTATAGCTTGTTTTCTGGGGTTTGAAGAGACATACCTCGAGTATGCGACAGTACTTAGAACCCTCTAACCCCCCATAGATTGCACACCTACCAGTCACACAGTCACCGCAAATATCACAAATCCCACGCCGAGGCACCACCTTACAACCCACGCACTCACCACAATGCGTGTCCCCACCCACCTCTTCCTCATTCTGGCTCTCGTCTCCGCCTCCCAAGCAAAATATGTATGCCACGAGCTGTATAACCATGGGGATCCCAAGCACTGCTCATACTGTGCTGAAGGATTTAAGCCTGTTTATAATGGATTCTGCGATACGGTAAATGCCTGCTGTCATGTTCAGTGCTGTGGGGACGAATAGGCGGGAGAGAGACGGAGGGTGGCGGGCTGAAAATTTTGAGGTGGGGAGCAAGGGGCGCGAAGGGGGTTTGCATTTATCGACTTCAACAACAGCTAGTGGAACTACCATGCTTCCAACGTTAAAACACCGGCTGCCCAAAGGGTGAAGGGCGGGGGGGGGGGGGGGGAAAAATGACCTATCACTTTTTTTTTTGGGGCCAGAGATACCCACGGGGGGGGGGGGTTTTTTTTTTTTGGGGGGGGGGGGGGGATAAATGACCTATCACTTTTGTTTTGGGGTCCAGAGATACCCACGGGGAGTGGGGATTATTTTATAACCCTCGATTCCGCTCTCCTTCTCCACAGACCACACTCTTCAATCCCACAATCACGCTTGGTCTCATAATCCCACGCTCACACCAACAGCCCCTCCAACACCACCTCAAGTCCATGGTATACCAAACCTCAGCACCGCCACAATGCGCCTCGCCGTCATGCTCCTTATTTCAACCCTCATCTCCGTCTCCCAAGCATGGACATGTTACGAAATCCACAACTGGGGGACTACTGAAAATTGCGTACCATGTAGACAAGGGTATAGGGTTCTCTTTAATGGATTTTGCAGTCCAAGAGGTAACTGCTGTAATGTTAAGTGCTGCCTATAAATAGGAGTGCGATAGGGGCTGGGGTTGTCTGGGGTACTTGGTTTTTTTGTATGTTGTGAAGGTTTTTTTCTGAGTTAAGAGGTGCGTTGCTGATTTTTGGAATGGAAGATGGAATGTTGGAATTGTATTGTTGGTGGGCGTTGAGATATAAAGTATGAAAATCCTGGTCTAAATTTAAGGATTATTATCAAATTACACGGTTCAGTCCTCCAATACAAAGAGGCTTATATTCCGGGGGTTAGACAATAAAGATATATCAGTGAGGGAGCCTCCGCAGGGGCAGATTTGGGTGGAAGGGGTGAGGCGAGAGTAAGGCTAATCCATACGTCACATTGCCTATATTTATCATATACCATGGCTTTCTCATGTAGTATGGCGCACACGAGGTCATCTGTCAGACACCAAGAGCATGCGCGTCATCTGAAGAATTCAAATGGGGGTTTATAGGGTGATACAGGCCGAAAATACGTCGGACAGACAAGCTGTCAACTCAAATAACCTACATTACCCCTCTCGGCTGGCTTGGACTCGAGGGGGGTATTGGGGATATATAAAGATAGTATAGACCCCTTTGCTTCGATAAATAACACATAACAACCCCATTATTATTATCCAGTTAGAAACACTGCATCTAAATCCACCATGAGAGCCTCACTCGGTGCCCTCCTCGCCTTCACCCTCCTCACCACCTCCACCGCCTTCTACGAATGCCTCGACTCAGCACCCCGCCTATACTGCTGCAAAAACAACCCCTTCGGCTGCCAGATTCGTGCGTCCCTCCTCCGCACTTGCCGCCTTTTTTTGTCCTTACCTCAGCTGCAGCTAACCGCCCTCCCCCGCCCATAGTTCGCGACCCAAACCAAGACCCTACAAAACCACCAGGAGCTTCGTATCAGCCAGCCGATCTGACGGCGTTTAATGCAGCATGTGAGCGCCTTACAGGAGGATCATGGGCAGCGTGCTGCTATGTAGACGCAAAGATAGTGGGTTGACTCTTTTTATTTGCGCGTTCTTCGCATGGTCTGCTAACAGGTGGGATAGACGTCGTGTAATCGGGCATTCAATACTCCCAAACCTAAACGGGGTTATAAGATAGCGAAGTATGAAGATTGACCATCTGAAGGAGGGATTATTTGGTTGACTTAAAACTTTTCTAGCTGGGGTACTTTGGATGGGTACAGTGCATCCTCGATGGGCCAAGTGGCGGCATATCAGACACACACCTAAAATATGATGGGGAAGAGAGGGTGGGGGTGATGATAACGATTATTTGTGACTGGGATGACCAATGACTGCCATGCTGAGACTAGTATTAGGCAATATATAAAGTTATAGCAATCATACAGACGCCTCTTTCCCAAAATTAGGAGGACACTTATGACCCGAAACACAGAATAGTAGAGCGATGGAATAGTGGTTCGACTGCACGATGGAGCTCCCGGTGGCAACATATCTCTACTACCTATCACATGGATACAAAAACAACACCAATTCTTCTCTTTTGGCAGTGGCTTGGTTTATTATTGATCGTCATGAAAACCGTTGAGAGTGTCATATCTCAGTCGCACAAGGTGAGACCCAAAGTTCCACACCAGACGAAACACACAGCAACCACCTTCTTTCTCCAGGTGCCAAAAATGAAAGCCAAACCATTCGTCAGTACTTGGGTTTAAATAGCGGGAACTCCCCAGCGGCCACAAATTAAATCCCGCATCACAGTCTTAATCTTAACCTCGCCATTGCAAATCCAGCCCTACACTACACTATTACGCTTACCCCATGAAACAACCTACTATCTACTAGCATGCATTTCAAAATCACATTCTTCATTACCGCCTTATTTATTTCTACCTCCACGGCTGCTGGGTGCAGTGCGATTTCCAACTTCGGGCTGCCTGACTCCTGCCAGCTGTGTGGAGGACGGGTATTTCAGTCCATCACTGACTGCAATTTTAAGACAAGTTGTTGCCCGGGTTTCTGTTGCCTCCCAAATGAATATGTTAGATGATTACAAATTGGGGTAAGCTGACTCCGCTCGTTCTTGGATGTGGACCTGACGGTGTCTGAGGGTAAAAGAGAATAGCTATGACTCACGTCGGATTTGGTGTCACTAGTTCTGAGCTTGAGTGAGTCTGTAGGATTCTATGTTATCGAGCAGTGCATAGAAAAAATATAGTGATATCTGTTATAAATGAAAATCTGCAACGGCCCGGTTGAATGTTGTGTAAGACCGCCTCCCTGCTTCGTCTTGTCATTCGGGCTCTAGACTCGCTATAGATTGTGATCTACGTCTATATTCATGCAGTCCTACCTCGCCATTTCAAAATATAAGATCCTGCCACGGTCACGATGGACTATAAACCTCAAAACCTTGTTTCACTTTTGTTCTGCTCCGAGGTTCCCAAAAACAATTTACGTACATATAAAACCCCCCTCGCCCGTAGCTTGAATTCCAATTACATCCAGTCCACTTCGCCATCACCACCTTCTTCGTGTCTGCCTCCGTAGCACAGAGTTGCTACTTGATGCGGAAATATGGATCTATAGACAATAGCTGCACGCCTTGCAAAACCAACTACACAATCACCTCCGCCAAAGGGAGCTGCAATTATACAAAAGCATGTTATCGCAGCGTCTGCTACAAGCCAGCACAGACATCATTTGGGCAATAGATGTACATGAGACTGAAAATGTTGCAGCTCTTGGGCTTGGGTTGAAGCAGACTTGGCATCACATGGCATCGTATTAAAAGACGTAAATTATCTATAATATTGTATGACTTTGTTGCTTAACTACCTAAGGGTCGGGATGAATTTTGTATAGCCTCGTGTAGCCTCGATGCCGTGATGTTTGAGAATAAACCATGTCGCGAAGCTTTAATGTAGAGCAGTGATGATGATCAATCTTCGGCTCAAAAACCACCAGCCTTGCTGGACGCTGCAAGAGCCTACCTTTTCCAGTAATATCTTTATCCGGAAAGCAGAGTTCCCTTTATTCGATTGCGAGATCCTATACCCATTGTTATCTATCCCATATCCAATATCTCAGGTCTCACATCCATCTTCAAACCGTGCGACCACATCAGCGCCCCCCCTTCCCCCCCCCCCAAAAAAACGTGCATAGCGGCTATATTCGTTACCCCCCCTAACTCCGACATCCTAAGATATTAGCTAGGAAGTAGTTTAGATACCCCACGGCTATATTCGAGCAATACATAGCCACACACTCATGTTAGACAGCCGCCACAGGCCCAGAACCACCAACAATAAACAAAGTAAAACAAATCCATCAGCCACCATACATCTCAACTCTGTGTCCATCGGTATCATTATCATCTACGCCTCCACCCCTCCACCACCATAACTTAACCCTGTGAACTATTTGGAGGCTGCGCGTACAATAACTACCCATTTAGTGATCATTCATCCATGAGTGTAGTTTAATATTCAGTAAAATAAAGAGCTTATTGGGCATACTATGCGTGGCGAGTCTTAACTCTAGCCCCTTTATTGAATAAAGGCGGGTTCAAATATCCAGGGGAGAGAAACTATTCAGCTCGCCTGTCTTAGTTTTATTTCTTCTCATGAAGTTCTGAGTTACTGTTATTCTATCATTAGATCTACACCTGCAACTCTCGGACCCTCATAATACATTCTACCTTTGGCCTTAATGTTAATTCATGTGTACTATTATTTTCTAACTGGCTTTCCGAAAACCATTTGGTCGATTGGCTGTCACTTTCACGCTTTTTTGGACAGGAGCTACAGCGCATATCGCTCTCTCTTATTGCTTGGCTATTACTATTTGGATAGAGGAGTGGTTAATTGTAGTCATGGTTACACTGCTAAAAGAAATGACTCATGTAGTATCGGAGTAATATCTCAATATAACCCGCGTTGAAAACACAAGTCCCTTGCTTCAAAATACCCTCTCTTGGGGACTCGGAAGGCGCTATATACGTAGACAATGCGTAGCACAACTATTTACTAATCAGACCTATTTTTAAATTAAGCCATGTTGATACTTCAAAATACAGCCCCATGGCCCTTTTACGGATTCTTTTACGGTGTAAGTAGGCCAGATGAAATTAACCACCCAAAATCATTTCCACCAATTTGTACTTATATATCTCTCTTGTCCAAGTTTATCCAGTCCTGGCATTCCACCACAGATCAGATTCATTCTACCCAAAAACGAATCAATCCGTCAGCTGCCACCATGCATCTCAAAGTTATTTTCCTCAGATCTAATACCCATCGGCGGGTGGCATGGACCAGCAGAACTTGGTTGCGCAGCTCACGAGTGCCCGCCTGGCCTAACATCCATCCGCTCATTTTCAAGTTCTTGGATTGAATGTCGGCGCTGTCTTGGCAAATGCTGTCCAAGGCATGCTACGTGTGGTGTTAGGCTCTACCCCCTTGCTTAGACTTGGTATGATCCGACATCTTAGGGAGTTGGCAGAAATACATTCACGGACAAAACAATTCAAATCCTCTGCAGTTTCGGGGTCGACGTGGATTTATTACATTTCAAGAGTAATGTTTTCAAATAAAACAACCCGTTTATACTAAAACACGTTCCCGGGACTTCTAGATATGTCCACTATAAAATATCCACTGTCCCCTCACACTCGTAGCCAGAACAACTTTTCATATTACATCCCATCTAAGAGACAAACCTACCTTTCAGCTACAGCTATGCAACTTAAAACTATTTTTCTCGTCGCCACGATGCTTGCATCAGCTTCCGCAGCCCCTGCAGCTCTTCAGGGGTGTATCAAAGTCGATGGATGGTACGGAGATGTCAAGCTTGGCTGCTCAGTGCATAACTGCCCTCTTGGTCTAAAATTCCTCCGTGCAATGGAGAGTTGCTGGGTTGAACGCCAGTATTGCTTTGGCCTCTGCTGCCCTACATAGACTTGCTCGCACGGTGAGCCAAGCATGATCTACCTTCTTTACTTGGCATGTTTCTGACAGAATTCTTGAGTTATAGTCTATCCATATGCCAGCTGTGCTGTTCGAAGGGCTATAGGTTGGGGTTGTCCATGTGGATCAAGTGCATTCTAAAGTGCTCCGAATGATGGGATAGCGCCCTATCCATTAAATACTGAATGGATCAAAGTTTTAGAATAGCATTCTTACTTTAAAACGAGCTATTTACTACAAACTATATTCCTATGACAAGAATGATGACATATGCTAACCACATATTAAATATTGATGAGAGAAATGTCTTAAAGTTGGAAAGCATTCCAATGACCTCTAAATCTGCCCCTGAGAAGTACTTATAGTCCTCTATTCGCCCGAAGTTATTCAAAGTAACCTCATATTTCGCATCCCGCTCAAAAACTACAAAACAAACAATCCTTCAATCACCATCATGCATCTCAAAGTTATTTTTCTCGGCGTGGCTGCCTTGTTCGCATCAGCTTCTGCAGCCCTTCCAGCTAATGAAAACTGCATGGCCATAATCAATTACGGCCCCACGAGTATGGGTTGTATAATGTGCCCTGCCGGCCTCAGATACATCAGTTCTAATGACAACAACTGCCATCTTGGATACCAGTGCTGCCGTGGCTACTGCTGTCCATAAAGGTAATTTAGACTCACCTTCCTTCTTGAACTCGTTGCTGACATAATACCCTAGCTAGTTAGCAGATGCTACACACACAAGTCAATACACTTTAATCTCTCTGCAGTTCGGGGAGTTTCTCAAATTATTGTCTTGTCATACGCTGGTCATGTTGTCCGAGGGTCTGGGGTTGTTAATGGGGATTCAGTGCATTTGTAAGAGTACTACTTCTATTCAATATGGCACAATGATTTACAATCAAGCTCTGATTTCAAACAATACCCCCTGCTGTGATGCCTATATATTTTTATTGATAAATATTTAAGAGGCCCTCCATGCCTTCTTTCATCACATTCCTATCTCAAATCCAGTCTAAAAACACAAACCCATACTTCAGCCATTACATCGCATCTCAAAGCTATCCTTCTCGGCATAACTGCTGTCATGGCCGCCTCAGTTTCGGCAGCTCCCCTAGCACCTAATGGTTGCAGACCCGTCAACGGTGGATCGTTTGGAGCCGCACATTTCAGCTGCAGGCAAATTAAGTGCGAGGGAAATGAATCCTTTCAATTATATACAAAGGGTTGCGACGTTGAAAGCCAGTGCTTCGATGGCTACTGCTGTTTGAACAAGTGAGTTAAACTCCACCTTTCTTGAGCTTGTTGCTGCCTTATGCCCTTCCTTGATAGCTGAAAGACATCACCAATAACATCACAAAGTCACAGACAATGCACTTTAGATTTCCGTTAGTTTAGAAGTGATCTCAAGTTACACACCTCTGGTACCCGGACTATGTGGTTTGGAGGGATTGGGGTGTCATGTGGACTTGGTGTACTTCTAAAAACCATGCGAATTAAGTTTCATAACTATCTATCAAACAAAGCAATATTTTTAAGCTATACTGAGTTCAAAACACTGTTCCCCTGATAAATATCTTGGCATCAACCCATGGTGAAGACATAACCTCCACTACTTCAAAACGCATCCCCTTGAGATGTTCCGATCCAGCGAGCCAAGCTGCACGAACCCTAACTCCCCTCTGGTCTAAATCCCGATCTCCACAATTCCCTAGTTTGGCTCTACTGGTGCCGCGATGCATTGGTGATCCTACGAACCATTAGTTCTCTCCCAGCCATCCCCAGAACCCTCATCCAAGACATGACTTACATTTTCTCCGTGACAGCAGCCCGGCATATGCCCCCCGTTATTCTTCTCATCGGCATACATGCACATCTGCCGGAACTCATCGTAAGTGGCCAGCGTCCTAGTGACTAAAGTCGTACGGGTGTTGTTAATAAGCAGTTCACCTAATCCCAACGCCATGTCGTACGTAGCCATTGATATGTGGGGGCAGAATCTGTAAACTAACCAGGGGCGCAGGATTCCGGAAAGACAACCTTGTCGTAGCCGGCACAGCATTTTAAGATTGTGTGGCTCGTGGGGCAGTGGTAGGTGGGTGCGTCGAGGGGTGCCGGGAGAGCGAGAGCGAGGGCGGTGCTGAACATGAGAAAAATTGCGGCAATCATATTTGCAATAAGTTGAAGCGAGAACAAAACTATGGAGATGGGAGAATTGTATTGTTGAGAGTAACATTTCTAATCATACTCCGAGGAAAACCCAGCTTTCTATATACCGCACAGCGTAGCTCGTATCGTCACCTCGCACAGCTCACGTATAGGCAAGGGGCAGTTTTGTGTGACGGGTCTGTGTTTTTTCCCTGCAGGCCGCCAATTGAAACCCGTCGCACATTCAGCCTTGCTTCAATCCTTCGGGCATTTTGGCAGAATTGTAGGTGCTGCGAAGGTGCGCTGGGTTTTGGGGCGTGTCGAAGAGTGACGGGAAGCAAGGGGGTGATGTTGAGAAGGTCCGACTGTGCAAAGTAACGTTGTAGGTGCTGCGAACCTATGGCATTGCATTGAAATACTTTATAAGCTTGTGGGATCCATGGGGACTGTTGTGTATTATATTCTGCCGAGTAATGTTTGTACCAGTGCGATGGCAGCGGCGCACTTTATCGACACTGCCATCTGTCTCCCTCCTTCAAATTCCAGGACAGGCTGAAACTGCCCACGGATTAATCTCTGCTGCCGCCTGAGGATCGGCAATGGATTTTCGCTTTATGGGTCTGCGTTATCAGTTGGATCGTCCAAAAATTCCAAGTCATCCATATCCGCCAACAGCGACTCATCCAAACTGTCTTCTCCATTCCCATCATCAGACCCGCTCTGGATACCAGGCTTCTCTATAATTGTGGCATTTATGCGCCGGACACCCTGTCTAGCTCGGCTTTTCTCCTCGTTTGAGACCGCAATATCAAAATTGGCATACGCAACGCACTTACACGAGTAATCCCAAACTGCTATATTTTCCTCTAGCTGTATCCCATTCTGGAGCGAGCTAAACTGTGCGCGGATTAAATACTCCCATTCTGCTACTTCGTACCACCGGTTATCAACTTCAATTTCTATGGTCTCGTCACGGTTATGACAGGGGACGAACAGACCGAGTTGACATTGGGGGCCAGTTGGGTGGTCGGAAAGGAGGGAGACAAAAGCAGATTCCACATTTGGGCAGAGTTTGATGAGAGACACGAAAGGCTCCACGATCTGACTGAGAAAACTACATGGGTCGATGGACCTGCCCTTGAATTCCCCTTCCCTGCATAATATTGGGGTAGAATAAATGAGTGTGATGTTTCGGGCAGAGAGGCGCAGAAGTTCTCTACATTTGAAGGTATTGAGGACCGCGTCGAAATTAACCACTTCGAGTTCGCGGAGCCAGATATTCTGTGCATGCCATAGGCTTAGCTCAAGCACCTCCATCCGAATCTGATAGCAAAGTAACTGAAGTTGTTTGGAGCGAAATGAATATTCAAACCTCGTATGAGGCATATGACGGCCGTATTTGGTCCAAGGGACCGATGCTGTCATGACAGCCCAGTGTTCTTTAGACGATCCGAGCACGCGGACGTAAATGTCATCCCTGATTTCCCTTGGCAAGTCGAGGAAGGCGAAGAAGGTATTATCATTATCTAACTTCTCATTTTCCTTTATCCTTTCGAATATGTTAGTTGTGTTTAGAGAAACTAGAAATGTATATTACTCTGGACATGGATCTTGCTTCTTTGGCGAATTTAATGGGAATTTTTCATCGAAATTTGGGTTCCGGCAACCCTCCACACACTCCATATCATTGACCGTATCTGGGGCCAACATAGAGGCAGAGGGCTTGTAGTTGTATTCGTGAGCCAGCTGCATTATTCGACCAGAATTTGGAGAATAAATATTTGGCGTGGCAAAAGCAACGAAAGTGTGACGGTGGGGGTGAGAGTCCTCCAAGTGGTGTTCTAGGGAACAGTCACAGTCGCCAAGCCTCAGATAGCCAACTTTGCGAGGCGCGGGAATAACAAGCTCCATTGCAGTTGGAGGATGCGACGGATCACGGGAATAATGTAAAATTCCGCGGAGAGCTCGAGGTCACCCAGAGGAGGCGGGGGGGCAGAGTAGCTTGTTAAGAGCGCAGGATTGTTCGGGGGCGAGGACAATCGATCTGCCCAAAACATGTAACGTTAAAGATAGTGTCCAACTCAGACAATGCACAATCTTAATTGTCCAGAGTTTTGTCCGAAATGACCGATGGAGATGATATCGAATAAAGGTGGAAAGGCAAACAGAGATTGAGGCTGATTGCATCCCACGACAAACGACCTTGACTTGAAAAATGTGGTTGTGGTAAAGAGCTGTGCGGTGACGGGGAAGGAGCGTTATGTGGAGGAATGGGGAAAGAGGAAATGTGTGGTGTGGTTGGAGGTGCAAAAGAAGGAAGGTGCGTTGCAAATGTGCAAAAAAAGAAGAGCGGAAAAAAAGAAGCCCAGGTTCACCTGTGAACTTTACTTTAAACTTCTTAGAAATAATATCGACAATGAAAGACAACTGGAAGTCAAACTCGGAAGTCGAGACAAATTTATAAATATTTAGCAGCCAAAGTGCACATAGGGCCATGGGATCTTCCTGAACTCGATGGTCAAGATTAAAATTCAGGCAAGAACTTCTGACATAAGGGGCAAGAACTGACTATTATATTTCCTTTACTAGAACCAATCTATTTACCTTCCCGCTATATCGCCAAATTCACTAGCAACCTACAAAAAACCTTATAATTTTCCCGGCGCAGGTGTCTCCTCCAACATACTGCTGATCCCGTCTACTTTCCAAAAAAAAAATGTGAGTGGATAACCCCGACTGCGATGCAACAAAATAAAACGCTTAAATCCCATTCCGAATGAGAGATCGAAGTCCTATAAACCCGCCATCCAATCTTTACAACTGCACATTGTACTTCATCCGGAGCTTCTCGCCCCACACCGAAAGCCACCACGGCACCCAGATAAACGCCAGCGCCACGAACGCAAGCAAGCTATTACCCCACCCCAGTCCAAGGGTGTCATACATATCCTGCCCCGCGAGCGGCAGGACCGCGCCAAGGATACATCTAATCACCGTATTCGCCGCCAACGCACTGGCTGCAAAGATGGTGAAGGCATCAACCATGTACATCTGAATGGACATGAAGACGCCCAGGTTTCCGATGCCGATGAGCAGCGTCCCGAAGATGGGCACGATGTAGTGAACCTTGTACTGCGCGGTCCAGCCGTAGATGAACAGTCCCGCGGGGATGAGGAGGGAGGCGGGAAACAGGGGTGGGAGACGGTATTCGGGTTTGAGGACCAGATCCTTGTCTTCGGTGCCAGGAGGGCAGTCCTTGCGCGCTTTAGATTTGAGGATGCGGTCGGAGGTGGCGCCCGTAATGACGAGGCCCATGAGGGAGCCGATGCCGATGCCGAGGAAGCAGAGCCCGATGGAGCCAGAAGAGAAGTGATATTGGTCTGCGAAGACGACAGTGAAGGTAGTGAAAAGGAGGTAGAGGTAGCCGTATACCACACCCATGTACAGCGACAAGGCCAAAACGATGGGGCTTAGGACGAGGAGTTTCATGGGACGGACGATGGCACGGACGAACACCTCTCGCGGCGTGAGGCCGGTGTCGAGTTTCGACCTCAGGTCGGTGTTGCCCGTCTCCTTTATCAGGCGGGCAGTCTTGCGTGCGAGGAGAACAGGCGCATAACTCTCTTGTAGAAAGGCGAGACACATGAGCGAGAACACACCTGTGATGATGGCGAGGATGTAAAAGATCCAGCGCCACCCGATGCTCTCAGCGGCGAATCCTCCAGCCACGGGCCCAATGACTGGTCCGAGGAGGGGCCCTAGAACAAATCCTGACATAGCTATCCCGCGGCGCTGCTGTGCG
This sequence comes from Pseudogymnoascus sp. 23342-1-I1, assembly GCA_001662575.1. Lineage (NCBI taxonomy): Eukaryota > Fungi > Ascomycota > Leotiomycetes > Thelebolales > Thelebolaceae > Pseudogymnoascus > Pseudogymnoascus sp. 23342-1-I1. The sequence goes on from KV455030.1 coordinate 92,720, forward strand.
ATCACGTCGGCAATGGTGCCTCCGCCGATGGTGAGACACGCGGATCCTGCCACGCCAGCTAGGAAGCGGAAGCCGATGAGCATGTTCAGGTCAGTGGCCAAGGCGCAGGCGACGTTGAAGATAACGAAAAGCGCGTTCGTGATGTGATACACGGGCACGCGGCCGTAGATCTCGGATAGTGGAGCGAGGAATAGGGGGCCGACTCCGAACCCTAGGATATACACCGAGACGACGAATGAGGCTAGTGTTTTGGATGTTGAATTGAATTCATCCATGAGATATGGCACGCCAGGGGCGAACATGGCTGAGGGGTGGTTTAGTGCCTGGCCGATCAACGCGGGATGAGATCAATACGTACACGACGCGAGCGGCGCGACAAAGGTCAGCATACTGACCAGTGTGACGTTTCCTGCCCTCTTCCACCTCGGCCAATTCATCGGGTTCTCCGGATCATCGGGTCCATCCCACCCAACGATGTTTGGATCCGTGATCTCCTCCTCCTTCGGCTTCTCGCCGCCCTCGACGTCTTTCTCTGCGTCTACCTTTCCGACAGTGGCCCCAGCCTCCTCCAACTTTCCATTCCGGTCCGATCCATTGACAGAGTCGACGTCGGTTTGGGCACCAGGTGTAAACAGTCCCTCAGCAACGAGCTTATGCTCCTTCTCCACGGAGTGGGTTGATACGGAGCTCGACATGGCTTTGACGCAACTGCAAGATATCCATTGTTAGTTTGATAATCCAATTATACATCACCATCACGCGGTCCTTAGCATCGTCGTCCACTTCAGTTCGAGACCGAGGCTCGTTGCTGTGGCCATCGTTGTCTTGGCAGCTATGCCAGTGCCATGCCGTCCGACCCGGGGTGGGGTAAACGTTGGGGTCGTGGAGAGAAATTCCCGCCCGCTGCGGGAGCGAAGAGTGCGGATCCTCATCTGTCACGTACCTGAAAGCGAGCTGTTCTCACAAGATCTTCTGCCCCAACTGCTGCGCTTGTTCAACACTACTTTTTTTCGATTTGAGGATATCAGCAAAAGGAATAGTATATATTTGATAGGAGAAAGGCTGGATGACTATAATTGTGAGATTTAATTCCGTTGGAGTCACGACCGACCCCACTGCGCGTGCTGATCTCATCCCTCCATGGGCGCGGGATCGGGGTTGGAAAATATTTAATCGGTTTGCAGCTTAAGGCCGCACAAAGCAGCTGCTTTGCTGGATCCCTACCTCTTGTTCGAGCATTGAACCGTCATTGGATGGGTAGATCGGCACGCTCGACATAATTGCAAAATGCACACCGATGCACGTACGAAGCACACCACAAGCATGTTAGCCTTAATGCTAGCTCGATGCTAGCTTGATGTTAGGATGGCGCCCCGATAAGTCCTATTTCCGAAGGCGGACTATCCACGGGCTGTCCATGGACAGTCCAGGGATAGTCCAGAGAATAAGCTTTGTGGTGGAGAAGAGAGTGCACAAGAAGAGTCAAAGTTGAATAATAAGTGTATAACGGAGGGATAAGTAGTGATGGCCTAGAATCCTTCCCGACCTGCCGAGAGACATGCCCATTTTATCCGCCGAGTGTCGCACTGACTCCACGAGGCGTAATTACGAAACATGGCACCCAGGGAGGAAATCTCCGGGTCGGCGGTCGATTGCTGAACGCTGAGATTATCTGATTGGATTGTCGCGCTGACAGCGAAGTGGGCTCTTTCTTCTTTCTTCTCGTCGCCGAGTCCGCTATCCTTTCGAAGCCGAGTCCGCCATCCCTTTGAAGCCGAGTCTGCTATCCTTTCGAAGACGGGTCCGCTTTCTTTTATAGAGGCCGAGCCCGCCTTCTCCTCTTGAGGCCGAGTCCGCTTTTTCCTTTTAAGACCAAGTCCGAAGCCAAGCAATATTTCCGCGCTGATGCTCAACCATGCGAGGCCATGACACGGCAGTTGCGCGAAGGTTCATGTTGTGGCTGTATAACCGCGTGCCCCCCTCGTGCAACTTGACTTGGATGTGGCCGCGTGGAAAAATTCCGGGGAATGGAGGGCATGGAGCCCAGCCCAACCAGCCAGTGAGGCGATTGATGCTGGCCTACATGGTGACTCGACATAAAGCCGTGAATCCGTACCTATTGCGGCTGGGTGCGCAGATGTGAGTGCAGTGATTTGATCACCCTAGCCAATATTATATGCGTGGCGTAAGCCCTCTATTTGTACAGCCATCCCCGGTAATCTTCGGCAGGTTGTCGGTAGCTTCAAAGCTATGGCTCATTCTCGAATCAGTAGTATCTGATAATGCGGCCAAGGGGATTATCCCGCTCAGGAGTGGGTATTGGTGGCTGGTGTTATTATAACTTCTAGAAGGTAAGTAACTGTATGTGGTTTAACGTAAGGCACTGCCGTGTGTGGGTTTGACTCGGCTGTAAGTAAGGGAATGGTACTATATCGAACTATTGAAGGCAGGACAAGTACGATCAGTGCTAAACACTCATAGCTGAAATTTATATTTATTCGCCTTATAAATATAAATTTTAATTGTTTACTTCGTCTACAAACTCAGTTTTGCTCCCGTGGTTACTTTGCCGTGATTCATGACAGTCAGCACACTTGGCACAAGTGGAATCCACCAAGGTGACCAAAATTTAAGTTTAGCGGCAGCTGCCGCACAACCTCAGCTGTCAAACCTCACCACCGCAGGCAGCCATCCAAGTTCAACCACGCATTTCGTCCAGTTGAAGGCCTCGTGATTTTCCTGGGGGAGATGAATGTGATGGTTTGAAAGTTTGAAACAGTAATATATCTCTGACATCAACGGCGACACTTCAAAAAGCTTGCAGGCTCTATTCCCTCCGACACGAGACCATGGACAAGTAAATCACCCCAGTCTCTAAACCAGCAGCTATGCATATCTAACCCTCCTTCAGACACTTCTACCGCCGCCAGTCCGATGCCTCTCGAGGCAGCTCGAATAACCTCTCATCTTCCCCCTCCTCCCACGCCCTAGACGACCTACTCCCGCGCCCATACTCCGACGTCCCGCCCTCACGCGACCGCTCACTCTCCTCCACCAACGAATCGCGCTTTCCAGCATACTCCGCAGCACGGCCATCCCACCGCTCGCGCTCCCAAAACAAACACGTCCAGATCTCCATACCCCCACCGATAACAGCCAGCGTGCTGCTGCCCGCCATAAACTTGACCTCCTCCTCCGTCTCGTCCACACAGACACTCACCCCACGACTCAGCGGGCGGAACATCGCACCCTTGATACGTAGGGAACGGGCACTACAAGCGGAAATACAGGAGCTCCTCGACGCCCAATCCGCAGGTCTCCTACGCGGCCGTGCACCAAAAGCTCGAAATGGCGGGAGGAGTACCTCTAAATCCCCGGCAAAGGCAGCGACCACCCCCCGAACGCTCCATACTGCCCGCCTAGGGATCCTACGCGCCCTACACAGCCTCCTCGAACTCTCGCAGACAAAACACTCCATCCTCCTAAGCACACATACGACCCTCCAGGGCACCCTCGCGCAACTCACTCACTGGCAGCAAAAACTCGCCGACTTAGACTCTAAGATCCATGCTCTGTCTCCCCCTCCCTCAGCTCCCCCCTCAAGCTCACCACACCGCAACCGACCCCCCCCGCATGACGACCGGGCAGTACTTCCCAATGACCTCCCCACCATCGACCGCGAAATCAACGACCTCGAAGCCCGCCTCTACACCCTCCGCACCCACCGCCGGCTCCTCTCCCGCGCCCTTCTCGAGCAGCGAAGCCGCCACGAGGCGCAGGCGAGTAGCTGGGTCGGGGCTAAGCGCGAGGTCGAAGCTGAAGTTTCCTCGTGGCTGAGGCGGCCTACGGAGGCTCTGTCGCTCGATGGCGAGGTGGCGAGGGATGCGCAGGAGCTGGATGCGTTTCTCGCCTTACCGCCTGGACGGAGGACGTTAGGTGGTGCGATCGAAGCCGTCCGAGCTGTCCTGGCTGAGGTCGGCGCGCAGATGGAGTCCGTAGAGCGGGAGGGAGATGCGGTAGAGAGGGGCGCGGGGGTGTGGGAGGGCGTGCTAGAGCGGGTCTTGACATTTGAGAAGGAGTTGAGGGGGTGGATGAAGGGGGGTGGAGGCGGGGCGGGGGAGGTGCTGGAGAAGATGGGGGGGGTGGGGAGGGAGATTGAGGGGTGTGCTGAGGTTGCGGAAAGGGAGGGGTGGACGCTGCTTGTTTGTGCAATTGGGGCGGAGTTGGAGGCTTGGAGGGAGGGGGAGGGGGTGTTGAGTGGGGTGGTGGGGGGGTCGAATACTGATTCGCCTCCGCAGCCGGTGACGAGGGATAATTCGGATGTTAAGGGGAAGGGAAAGAGAGTTGATAATTTCAACTCTAGTATGGGCAGCGATGGTACGGATGTCTGGGGAAGCGCACTCGATACTCCCAACCCCGCACCCAACGACGAGGACACTTCTCACATCGACACGCACACCCCCGACGCTCTATCCGCATCTCAGCGTCAACAACGACCCCGCTCGCTCTCTCCGACACCAAGTCCAAGTCCTACATACCCCCGCCCTCGCAGCACTAGCCCAGACCCAGATCCGGATTTTAATATCGAGCTTGAAGGGCTGAAGTTGTCGGGCGGGACACCGACGACGAGGAGTCCTGCGTTTGGAGGGGCGGGGGGGAGTGGGGTTATAGAGAGATCGAAGAGGGATGGGGGGAGATATAGGGATGATGATGGAAATGGGGAGGGGGAAGAAGAGGATGATGATGATGGGCCGGGGCTGGATCTGTTGACGGAGGTGGTGGGGGAGGGGTATAGAGACGAGGAGGAGGATGAGGGGCCGGGGGACGATTTGCTGGTTTCTGCTAGGGAGAAGTAGGGGGTTTTAAGCTGGTGCTGGGGTTGGTGGTTGTACTCTTATGTTATGGGTTGGGGAGACGTGTGATATTCTGAGCTGGAATGGGGATGGGGGAGGTAGAGTGCTTGGTTTGCTTGCTTGCTATACCCACGACGTACATAGCGTGCGTTTGAAATTGTATGAGATTATTTGCTAATATGGCTAGAGTGTTTATTGCTTGAATCTGAGGAGTAGTGACGGGTATGGTTTGACCTTGCAGCATATCATATTTTATATGAGACATGATTCTTCTCCGGGAGAAATTTGAAGTTATACATATGGAAGGAACGATTACAAAGCAAACCCCCAGTCGTAGCTTCCTCAAGAAACTTTCAAGTTAGATATATGGAAGGAACGATTACCAAGCACAACCAGTCGCACCTTCCCCAATTCCCATCAAAATCCCCAATCATACCATACCAACACTTCCTTTACCCCATACGCCATACGCCCCTCTCAACTCCTCCTCTTCCTCCTCCTCCTCCCCCTCCAGCCCCGGAATCATATTTCCGAATCACGTGCTACACTTCCCTTCCCCCCCAACCAACCAATGAGCCGCTAACGCCCAAAGAGGGAATTCCACAGCCCACGCAAAAAAAGATCGGGTATCCTCGGGCGAAAAGCACCCGCGTCCTTGCGGATAAGGCCTGTCATGTGGGGATCCCCCCCTTCCCCTCAGCCCAGTCACGGGCCTCGGTTCCTGGATTTCTCGGGGGAAACTTTGGGAACAGGTTCTGCTGTGCATGAAAGACGTTGTTTTTCCGTGTGTGTTTTTTTTTTCTTTACGTTTAATCTGTTGTGCAGGGGGGTTGGATTGTGCTTTGGTGTACATATAGAATCGACGATGCGCCCTGTGTGTGGGATGGAGGAGTGAGGTGATAAGACGCACGCACGCACGGGCGGATGGATGGATGGATCGGGGGAGCACGTAGGTGAATCTTCATGGACTTGCAGACGGATGCTTGCATTCATTTCTCCATAACGCCAGTTCCCCCTCGCGCAAAGAACGGAGGGAAGTGTGTTCCTCCTCCTCCCTCTCATTCCAACATGGTATGTACAATTCCCTCCACAGAGGCCACCAAGCCAGCGGTAGGTCTCCTCTTCTCCTTCCCTTTCCCTCCCTTCCCCAAACCCGACTCGACTCTTCTCATTCCCCTCTTCCATTTCATTCATCTGTTATACCCAAACACCACCATCACCGCCTCCACCAGTCCCTCCCCGCGATAGCCTCCTCAAACGGGTGTCATCTCACATGCTTGAACCAGCCGCTGGCGGCCGCGACGGCGACCGACTTGTCCATCACCCACTCGCCGACGTCGAGGTAGGTGTCGATCCACTTCTTGACGTCTTTGTTGTCGGTGATCTTGTCGGTTTCGAAACTGGGTCTAGGGCCCAGATGGGCGTTGTTAGCCTGGTGGACTGACTGACTGATTGTCTGGTGTGGTTTGGGGATGGGGAGTTGGCGGGTTGGTGAGAGAGAGAGTATTGTATGTGGAATGCATGGGTGAGGATGGGGAGGCTCACGTCAAACCCGTGGATCTCTTCATGCCAGCCAGGATGGTGGAGACTACAACGATATTAGCAGCTGCACCCAACAACAGGTACCCGCGGGATTTTGCGACAGGAGATGGGAGGAAAAAGACGTACTGAGCACAGCATCAAAGGCATAGTGAGTTAACCTCCCGAACTTTCCCCAGAGACCAAAAGTTAGCAGGTTGAGGAACTGACGGGTTGATTAGGACTGCGATGCAGGTGTCTCGTGGGTGTGTGGACGGCACTGGCGGGTGTTTGATGGGGTGGGGATGGACTCACGACCATGGTTGTGATTTGGACGCGGAGTGCACTGGGTATTTGCGGGTATTAGGAGAAAAAGGTATGTGAATCTCAAATCCCGAGTAAGGATAAATGAGGCTGACGATGTGGGGGGTGTAGAGCTTTGTTGACTGTTGCTATGGGCGGCGAAGTGTCAAGTGGGTGACGACGGGAGTGTGACGAAGCGATGGAGACGAACAAGCATGAAGTGTTGTTGTGGGGCGCCGGGGTGGTATTTGTGTGTTTGGTTGTTGTGGGCAACCGTTGAGGATTATCACGTGGAAGGAGAGGGTGATTGTCACGTGGATCAACAAACTCGCAAACTCGAACAAACTCGACAATACGAGCAAACACGACAAACACGACAAACACGACAAACACAAAACAGCGCTTATGGCAACACTCAACCACCGTACCCCACCACGACTACGGACACCTTCACCTTGAAAAAACGGCCGCACGGCCCGAATCAACGTCCGATATAGCGACCAATCAGCTTGACACGTTCTGGAGTTTGTGGTGATTTTTAGCTGGTCTACAGTGTTTTACCCTTACTTCCAAAGCTGGTTTAGTGGTTTAAACTGGTTTAGGCTGGATTTGAGCTGTGCTGTCAGAGATTTGGAGATTCTGACTGTCTGTGTGGCCGTCCCTCCAATTTTTTGTCGCTCATCGATCCCACGCCGCCTTTTTTCTTTTCCACTAGACAAACCTTCACCCCTCTCTATTACGACTACAACAACCACAGCATAAAACAGGTCAAAAAAAGAAGATCTACAACTCTTCTATCTATTCTTCTCTGTAAGTTATTTGCTTCTTTTTCTATTCTTTATTCCTGTATCTGCACCCCAATCCAACCTCCAACACCCCCCACCAAATCGAACGCATATTATTCGGCGCCTTGGCTTGATACATGACAGCATGCAATTGGGGGTTGGGAGGGGGGGCGGGCAACCTAGCTTATCGGCGAATCTCAACCATTCCTCTTGCCCCACCACCAAACGAGCGAGCAGAATCGGAGAATCGACAACCACCAAACCACATTTATCCCATTTAACGCTTGCTCAAGGCTGATATATCTTCTTTTTTTTCTCCAGTTGCCATCTCAGGTCCATACACAAATCTCCACTCCGACCTTCTTCTCTCTCCTCTCCAAATCCTCATAACTCGAAATACCTACTCCCACCACCACCTCACTACTACCCCTCCATCAATCCTTCACAATGGCCACGGCTTTGGAGCATCTCTCCAACCACACCAAGATCGCCTGGTTGAGCGGCCTCGACACCGAGTTCAAGCCCACCAAGAACTACCGCCGCACCTCCATCATCTGCACCATCGGTCCCAAGACAAACTCCGTCGAGGCCATCAACAACCTCCGCAAGGCCGGCCTCAATGTCGTCCGCATGAACTTTTCCCACGGCTCATACGAGTACCACCAGTCTGTCATCGACCATGCCCGCGAGGCTGAGAAGGTCCAGCCGGGACGTCCGATTGCCATTGCTCTCGATACCAAGGGACCGGAGATCCGCACAGGAAACACAGTTGGTGATGCCGATCTGCCCATCTCCGCGGGTGATGAGATCAACATCACCACCGACGACAAATATGCCACCGCATCCGATGTCCAGAACATGTAAGGTGGCCTCCTTTTTTTAGCAGTCCCAGTACGCAGACTAACACCCCCAGGTACGTCGACTACAAGAACATCACCAAGGTGATCGCCCCAGGCCGCATCATCTACGTCGATGACGGTGTCCTCGCCTTCGATGTCCTCGAGATCATCGACGACAAGACCATCCGCGCCAGGGCCCGCAACAACGGCAAGATCTCCTCCAAGAAGGGCGTCAACCTCCCCAACACCGATGTCGATCTCCCCGCCCTTTCCGACAAGGACAAGGCCGATCTCCTCTTCGGTGTCAAGAACAACGTCGACATGGTCTTCGCCTCGTTCATCCGCCGCGGTGAGGACATCACCGCCATCCGCAACGTCCTCGGCGAGGCTGGCAAGCACATCCAGATCATCGCCAAGATCGAGAACAGACAGGGTCTCAACAACTTCGCCGAGATCCTCAAGGAGACCGACGGTGTCATGGTCGCCCGTGGTGACCTCGGTATCGAGATCCCCGCCGCCGAGGTCTTCGCCGCCCAGAAGAAGATGATCGCCATGTGCAACCTTGCCGGCAAGCCCGTCATCTGCGCCACCCAGATGCTCGAGTCCATGATCTACAACCCCCGCCCAACCCGCGCTGAGATCTCCGACGTCGGAAACGCCGTCACTGACGGAGCTGACTGCGTCATGCTTTCCGGCGAGACTGCCAAGGGCTCGTACCCCGTCGCCGCCGTCACCGAGATGCACGAGACGTGCCTCAAGGCCGAGAACACCATCGCCTACATCGCCCACTTTGAGGAGATGTGCAACCTCGCCGTGCGCCCAACCGCCATCGTCGAGTCCGTCGCCATGGCCGCCGTCCGCACCTCGCTCGACATCAACGCGGGCGCCATCCTCGTCCTCTCCACCTCCGGCGACTCCGCCCGCTACCTCTCCAAGTACCGCCCCGTCTGCCCCATCTTCATGGTCACCCGCAGCGCGTCGGCCAGCCGCTTCGGTCACCTGTACCGCGGCGTCTACCCCTTCCTCTTCAACGAGGAGAAGCCCGACTTCTCAAAGGTCAACTGGCAGGAGGACGTCGACCGCCGCATCAAGTGGGGTATCGCCGAGGCCTTCAAGCTCGGCGTCCTCACCGAGGGCGAGAGCGTCGTCGTCGTCCAGGGATGGAAGGGCGGCATGGGTCACACCAACACGTAAGCTTCTCCCATTTTCTCATCACCCCTCTTCACCAATTACTGTATCCCCCCTTGCCCCCTACCCCCCCTCCAATTAACCCCCCGCCAAAACGGACCACTTCTCTAAAACTGCGCCCGTCACAATAGCATCAGAGCTCTTACCGTCGATGATGAAGTCATCAAGCTGAGTAAACTCCCCAAGCGCATGCGCGGGGTCTCGGAGGCGCAGCCGCTGGGACAGGGAGGCCCGCCCGCGAGCGGCGCCAGGGTGTCCGTCGCGTCGTCGCCGAAGCAGAGAAGGACGTAGAGCGCTTGGTCGTTCTACACGCCACGTCGATGCTACCAATTGGATACGATTTGAGCGACTCGGGGGGGAAACGCCGACTTTTCTTTCTTTTTTGGATCACCGATAAAAGCACTTCAAAAGCACACAATTTTTTTTTAGATTTTATTTTGGCACGATTTGCTAACCACTTTTTTTTTCAATACAGCCTCCGCGTCATCCAGGCGAGCGAGAGCCTCGGTCTTGCAAAGGTTTAAATGCGCTTTCGCACGGGTGGATAGCGTTTGATTGATGGGAGATTTTTTTTTTAAAAGATAAAATGGAGAAATGAGAAAATGAGACCGAGCCCCCGCGGCAACTAGGGGATTTAGTGGACGCCGCGGCGGGTGGATTACGAGTACAGGCCAGGCCTGGGTAGTTATGGCTGGCTGGGGGATATGAGGGTTTATGGATGATGGAATTTTGATGGATAGATGATGGGTGGAGAAGGAGGACTAGATTTGGGTGAGCGGGTGCATAGGGTAGCGTGGGGGATAATAGACTGCTTCTTTTTCAAATGACTGAGCCTGCCTACACAATGCCTTGTCTTGACTGTCAAAGGGGGGGAGGGGACGGGTTCGTTAGCGACCTCAACCGCACGATGCCGAAGCGCCATTCATACATACAGGCTCGTTTGTAGGAGATGATCAGTTCTTACTCGCGCCCTTTGCTGAAACCGAGGTTTAGCCCACCAATTATACTTACTAAACATCACCTATCACAATATGGAAACACAGGAAGCCGCCGAACCCAATCCCCCTATGTTACAAACTCATACCGAAATTATTTGAAGACCATCACGAGCAAAATACAGCTTTGGAAATCGAAGCTTTCTTTCCCCCTCTTGGCCGAGTAGAGAAATTAGATCGCTGCCCTCAAAGGAAGTAGCGCTTACTCAATCCCCGCCGCCGTCTTCAAGGAGCGCAGCAAAATCCATCTTGCTAAGCAACCACCCACCTCCGCGGCCCAGGGAACTCGACGCGTGGAAGCAACCCCGCTAGCGCTTCCAGAAACCCCCCCAGCACCTGCTCCCCGGGAAAAACACCAGTCTCGTGATGTCCGCAGTGGTTGTAAGCGGCGGTATTAACAGTCCTAAAATGAAGGAATCGCGGTAGGGATGGCTCGCTGGGGCTTGGCAGGGATGAAGGTCCGAATCCTTGGCACTAAGGGGCGGAGGAGTTGGGATAGCGCCGCCGCTCGCTGCTGGGGCGGGCGGCGGTGGACGGACGGCGACCGACGGTCGGGAGTCCGGGGTTAAGGTTTTGGGGGGGTATAAATATGTGGGTTGGGGGCGGATATGAGGGGGAGTTGGAAGAGTAAGTATTGTGAGTGAGTGAGTGAGTGAGTGAGTGACTTTTTTTGGTTTGCTCAGTTTAGTGATTCGGTGCTGGTATAATTTTGAGGATCTGAGAGGAAGTCGTTCATGATGAGGATAACAACCACCATCCTACTCGCGCTGGGAACAGTCGTCTCCAGCACCTCAACCTGCGTAACAACCTCCCTCCCCCACCCCCCCCAAAAACCCCCCAAGAGCTCCAACTAACAACCCCCCAGTGCACACTCCTCCACCGCTCCTTCGGCCCCAAAATCACCTTCCCAGGCAGCACCCCCTACAACACCACCCAAACCTCCTACTGGTCCCTCTCCGAATCCACCCTCTCCCCCGCCTGCATCCTCCTCCCCACCACCGCCCTCGACATCTCCCTCGCCCTCTCCCTCCTCGCCAAGGACTCATGTCACCTCGCCATCAAGGGGCACGGCCACAACCCGGCGGAGGGATTCGCGAATATCGACGGCGGGGTGACGGTCGATATGACGACCCTGTCTGCTGTGGAGGTTAACGCAGACCACTCCATCGCCAGCGTCGGCGCGGGCGCGAAGTGGCTGGACGTGTATCAATTCCTCGGCCCCCTCAACGTCTCCGTCGCCGGTGGCCGGAACGGAAACGTCGGCGTCGGCGGGCTGTTGACGGGAGGCGGGATCGCGCATTTTTCCCCGCGCGTGGGCTGGGCCTGCGACGGCGTCGTGAACTACGAGGTCGTCCTCGGAAACGGCACCCTCGTAAACGCAAACCACACATCGCACCCCGACCTCTTCCTCGCTCTCAAGGGGGGCTCCAACAACTTCGGCGTCGTCACGCGGTTTGATCTCGCCACCTTCGCACAGGGCGCCATCGCCTCCGACCTCGTGTACAACGACATCGCGCAGCGCGGCGCGGTGCTGAAGGCGTTCACGGAGATCACTACGGCGGCGGAGTTTGATGTGTACGCCTCGCTGGTGACGTCGTTCGTGTACACTTCGAGCACGAAGGAGTGGTTGATTATTAATATTGTGGCGTATACGAAGCCCGTTACCCAACCTGCTGTTTTTAAGGGGCTGTTGGCGGTGCCTAGTACGACTAATAGCACATCCTTAAATATTACCACGTTAGCTGAGCTGGCGGATGAGGCGCAGAGCGCTCCCTCGTAAGATACCAGATCCAAGTTTGTGACTTGAGTACGAAGACTGACGAGTAAATAGGAATCAAATCATGGCCACTGCGACATTCAAGCCATCTCTCGACCTGATGCTTGAGTTTTACGACCTAGCGAACGCCTACTTTGCCTCCTTCAACCCTACTGGCGGGATAACATGGCTTCTCACATTCGAACCCCTCGCCGCCGCCATGGTGCCCAAGTCAAAGAGCAACCAAGCCGACGTCCTCGGTCTCGGGCCGGAGGATAACGGGTTCAGTAAGTCTACAGACCTCAAACATCAACCCCTTAAGACGCATACTAACCCCACCCTCTCACAGTCCTCCTCCTATCAGCCAGCTGGGCAGATATCGCCTCAACAAAGGAAGTTCAGGAAGCTACGCGCCACGTTATGTCGCTGTTAGAGTCAGCTGCAGAGGCAAAAGGGCTGTTGTTGATGTTCCAGTACCTCAATTACGCGGCGGCGTATCAGACTCCGCTGGAGGCGTATGGAGAGGATAATCTGGAGTTTTTGAGGACTGTGAGTAAGAAGTACGATTCAAAGGGGGTCTTCCAGAAACGAGTTCCGGGAGGGTTTAAGCTGTGGTAGTATAGAGGTCACATATTTGATAGATGATACCGGGTTGAGATCTTCAAAGTAAAAGTAGCGTGGTTAGAGTCTCGCGTCCTATAGAAGCATTAGACTTAGGCGTATAAGGAACTGCGGTTACCAAATACTATGATTCCTAATACCACAGGTGACCTACGGATACTCAAACGACAACTCACAGACGGATGAATAGTCCTAACCACGCTACAAACGGCACGTCCAAGCCAATTACACCCTCTCCAATGGCTTCAACGGACACTCCCCATACGGCCCCCCATACACTATATAATTCGCCTCCATGCCCTTACTCAAATGCGTCGTGAAATGGCAGATCAGGTGCCACCACCCCGGATTCGAGGCCGTCATCAGCACCGACGTCATCTGCCCCGGGTTGAGCACCACTGTCGCGGACGTGGCCCCGGTGACGGCGTCGACGGTGTTCTCGCCGTGCATGTGGAAGACGTGTGTGTCAAAGCCCATGTCGTATAGGTACCAGATGACGGGGTCATTGACGCACATGGAGAAGGGGGGGTTGTTGGCGTAGATGTAGCCGTTGATCTGAAAGTGTTAGTTGGCTTGATGGGGTGGTTAGGGAGCGGGAGGGCAAAAAGAGGGGGTGTTACGGGAAAGAAATTCGCAGCCATTGTGGTGGTAACGTTAGTCTTGGGCGTGTTGATGAACTGCGGGTACCAAATACTGTGATTCCCAATACCCTGGATCACTTGCGGATACTCGGACGACAAGTTAGCAACCTGGGATGCCATTCCCGGAAGGTACTTCTGGACGTTATGCAGGGCGAGGAAGGAATTCGACTCCTGGTTGTCAGAGTAGATGAGCACGAATTCACGGTTCCCCTTCATAACGGCGTCCATCCGCCCCGGGTTGTAGATGATCACCGGGCCGTAAGAGCCAGCATCTTGGTCTTGGTACATGCTTACGTAGGGGTGATAGGAGAAGACGCGGCTGTCATGTCCGGGGTTGGGAGCTGAGCCTGATGGGACCAGCCTTTCGGGGTGTCAGTATTTTATCATCAGTTGTCAGAAGTTGCTGGGAATAGGGGTCGTAATACCATTTGTAGACGAAGCATCCTCCAGGGGGAACTGCATTCCCGATAGTGACACTTTCAGTCCCATTATAATAAACGCTGCCCTCCGACTCCTTGGTGTAGTACAACCCCATCGAGTGCATGCTCGAGAAGAAGTGGTCCATCTTATTCACAAACATGATCTTCAAAGTCTCAGCACATTTCCACATCCACGGGGCAACAAAACACCTCCAACTCGAGATCACTAACCTCAATCATATCACCAACCTCAGCGCGGATGATAGGCCCCTGAAGACCCAGCCAATCCGGCTGCTTGCTCCGCTCCTTGAACGAGGCATCCGTGTATCCCTTGTATACCGCTTTGTCGTACTTGCTCCCGATGCTCGTGCTCGAGGCGATATATCCGTATGTCTGGGCCCGGAAGGACTCGTTCATTGGTACACCGAGCCAGTTGTCCCACCCTATATATCAAAAATGTTTATTAGAACTCGAGCTGGGCGGAAAAGTGAGTCCAAGACGACATACCCGTCGGGGCGTAATCCCAGGGCTCAACTTCGGCGGCAACATAGTATCGGCGAACGTTGCCTGAGAAAGTAAACGTTGGAGGGACATAGTATGGTAAGTGGCCGTCTAAACGGGCTTTGCAGTCATCCCATTGTCGGCATGTTGCAACAGCAGCTGCTGTGAGGAGAATATAAACGGAGGGTAGTAATGAATGCATTGTAAATGAAAACTAGAGAATGAGAACAAGGGCTTCTTAACAATAATAACAGAAACGACTGGATAGAGAATAATAGCAAAAACGAGTGACTGAATGGGGAGCTAAGTTATCATATTAGGGATGTTCCTTGGGAAGGTTTGTTTTCTCGATAGACTAGGAGGATGAAATGTAAGGAAGGCAAGAACAAACCAGCCAACCTTCTATATAGGGAAGGCACGATGGACAATTAAATATGCGGGGAAGGGATTTGTTCTTCTGAGTTTCTATCGTTCTGTCATCCTGTACAACAGTCGAACCTGGGCTTGGCAATAGTTTGCATCCCGTCGGCCCATATCATAAGTAAGAGGTTATTGCCAAGCCAAGGTTGCTTATGTAAGAATTAAGCTGAGATGTATTGTAATATTATGAAGAGATCCAACTGTCTAGAGTAGACTGCTACATAGACTCAAGAGCCAACTGTTTAAATAGCCGTAAAATGACTTGCTGCTGTCTTAGAAGATTAGTATCAACAGCTTCTGAGCTTTCCATGAACTCTAAAGACCCCTGGGCAAACTGGACTGCAGCCAGCGCACCTGGGGGTTCTTTAGAAGGCTCTCCATACACCTCCTCATCTTCTACAGGAGCTACTATAGCTGTATATATATCGCTATACTCCTCTGCAATCTCCTCAAAGATGGCTTCTTCTGTATTTGCAATTAGAGCCTTTTCAGGCTCACTCTCTCCCTCAGGATTAAGGAAGTTGCTTATGTCCATGAGATCATGGATGCCACTCCTTCCAACTTGACAGTAGAGACCTTGGAGATCCGGAGGAGTTGTCGTTATAGGAAGCTGTATTGGATTCTGAACAATGGTGCTCTTCCGGAAGCAGTTGTAAATAGTAGTATTCGTGACATCATGGAACCAGCTCTCAAGAACCCAACGAATAGAGAAGAGAAGATTCATCGTATCTAATGGATCTCTTCCAGCATCCCACTCCTCTAGCATGAACTTTAGCCACTTTTTCCGATATTGTGCCTTGAATGATTGGATGATACCCTGGTCAAGTGCCTGGAATCGACTGGTTGCATTTGGAGGAAGAAACATAACTCGAATATTAGCAGGAGGAGGCTTCAGTTCTAGAGCTGCTAAATGAGCTGAGAAATTATCCAGTGTAAGTAACACTCTCCTGGCGCTCCCAATGTGGTTGTAGAAGGCTTCTAACCATCTCATCATAATCTCTGTTGTCATCCAAGCCTTCTTATTCCAATTCCAGACTCCCCCCATAGTTGTAATTGACTGGTATCGTAGACAGCGAGGTGTTTTAGCTCGTCCAATAATCCAAGCTGGGAATCTATCGCTCCCAGAAGCATTGGTACAGAAAACAAGGCTTATTCTGTCCTTATTCTTCTTAAAGCCAGGTTGCCTTGATGTTAAGAGACCTTTAGATGGAACCATCCTCCAAAAGAGCCCAGTCTCGTCCATGTTATAGATGTCATCCTCCTCATAGTCCCCTGCTATAGTTGCAATAGCCTTCATTTCTTCCTCTGCTTGTGTTGCCACTGAGCCAGCTTCACCGTGTTGGATTCGATTCCTCAGTTTATGTCTCTTCTTGAAGCCGTCGAGCCAGCCGTTGCTGAAGGAAGGGGGTGGGAGGTTCGAGTATTGTGGGAGTCGTTGCCAAAGTTGTAGTGCTTTTTCCTTAAGAATAGGACCAGACGTGAAGCCTCCTCTCTCCTCTATCCGCATCTGCCACTTCAGCAATGCCTCTTCTAGCTCTGGCCAGTTGGCTACAGAGGGAGTCTCAGTTAGCTTGCTTTCATCAAGGTGAGCGTAGTGAGGACTGAGAGTGTCGGAGACAGTAGGTTGGCTGATTGTCATTCCATACTCGTGTTGGAACCACTCAATGCACGCTTTTTGGGTCGGTCGCAGAGTCTGGCGGCGGTAGTAAGCTCGTAATTGGCGCCTTTTCTCATCGGAAATCGTCTTCCTCTTTGCCATATTGAGGGTATATTGATGGTATTTGGACCTGGGCTTGGCAATATAGTGGAGAAAATGTCGTAATATCTAGAGGTCCCAGGTTGCAGGGTATTTTTGGTGGCAAAAGTATCGGGACCGAGACTGGGTATTATAAGAGCGAGGTTATTGCCAAGCCCAGTATTGCCAAGCCCAGGTTCGACTGTACTAGCCTTTTACCCTGTAACATCCTATAATTCCGTTTTGGGACTCGTAACCAGAAGTAACCCTCTACGTGGACATTCATTGTCTGGTCACGGGGAGATGGACCATTGCCCCGTTAGTATCCTGTACCGCATACCTACGTAATATAGTAGGAGAGTGCTCGTTGCTGTATATATATTCTCGGTGGTAGGCCTTCTGTTCGGTGAACATTGGCATTCTGTATTGTGGACTTCATGGCTTCTTAGTCAATAGCTACTTATCACATAGGAAACCAAAACACAGGCGAGGAACTTGGGGTCTTGGGAAAAAATTCAAAACATATCTATCTACAAAATCTATCATCTAAATTCTCACGTAACACTCGTGCACGATCTATCCACCACCGGCCTCCCCCCCTTCCTCACACCCTGCACATGCACATTCCCCTCTCCATCCCCCCTCCCAAATACCGCCCTGGCCCTCAACTCCGCCACCGCCCGATCCAGCTCCAGCTCAACACTACAATGATTCCTCACCCTCCCCAGCAGCGGCCACGTCGCCCTCTCCCCCGCCTCACACGCCCTCACCATAAACCCCGGCGAAGGATTCTTCAATATAGCCACGAAATCGCGATACTCCACCCTCGGCAAGATAGTGATATCGCCCGAGTACTTCTGGGACAGCATGTTGCGCGCCTTATTGCAGATATTCGGCAGCACGCCCAGCTGCGCCAGGACATGCAGGCGGTGCAGGGCTTCTGACTTGGCGAGGCGGGTGAGCGGGGCGAGGAGGGGGGCGAGGTGCGAGTTCAGCTTGAAGGCGGAGGGTTGGGAGAGGCTGGGGGCGGAGGAGGAGAGGAAGGGCACGATGTGCGGGTTCACCTGCGAGACGATGAAGTGGTTTACGTTGAACATCTCGGCGAGGCTGGTCATGGGGAGGTCGTTGTCGACGCTGCCGTCGATCCAGCGAAGGGGGGTGGGGTTCCAGGGGGAGTGCTCGCCGGTGACGGGGTTCTTGGCGAGGATGTGGGCCGAGGAGAAGACGAAGGGGACGGAGCAGGAGGCGGCGACGGCGGACCAGATGAGGACGTTGGGGCTGGTGATGTAGTTGAGGAGGCGTGGAAGCTCGTAAATGGAGGAGGGCGAGACGCAGATGTTGAGGATGCGGCGCGTGCGGTTGTAGGCCTCT
Organism: Pseudogymnoascus sp. 23342-1-I1; assembly: GCA_001662575.1. Classification (NCBI taxonomy): domain Eukaryota; kingdom Fungi; phylum Ascomycota; class Leotiomycetes; order Thelebolales; family Thelebolaceae; genus Pseudogymnoascus; species Pseudogymnoascus sp. 23342-1-I1. The sequence goes on from KV455030.1 coordinate 110,665, forward strand.
TGGAAGGTCATGTCGCCGAGGAGCTCTTGCATCACCTGGGTTAGGTGCTTGATGTCTATCCAAGCGCCATGGGTGAGGAGTCGCGCGACATGTTCCAAGGCGCCCTCTTCGCGATCTTGCTCTTCGAAAACGGCGAGGTTGCCATGGGGAAATCCCCGCAGCACATCAGGAATCTCTTCGTCCGTGCGTGTGCACAACACCGAGCAGACTATGGAGCCTGCTGACGCCCCAGAGATGATGCGCGGAAGCAACTTCTCCTCAAACAGCGCCTTGAGAACGCCAATATGGTACATCCCGAGCGTCGCCCCGCCACTGAGAAGCAGTGCACTCCTCCCAAACGCCTGCCGTGCAAGCACAACCTGCTCCATAAGATCTTTCGTATCCAGATCCGCTGGCAACGATCTCTCGTCCGTCCTAGCCAGCTTCTGTATCGTCTCAATCGTCGCATCAATATAGCTCTCGATCAGATCCTTTGTCCCCACATGCGAATGCTGGTATAACTCTACATTCCCCATTCCCCCCAGCCCCCGCGACAGCGATGTCCGGACAAGATATAGCATGCGCCTCACATCCCCACTAGCCCGCGCCTCATTCAAGAGATCAAGACGCGCCTGGATCAGCGGGGCGTCAAACTCGGAAGACTCATTGTCCGTCTTCCACGCATCATTTCCTTCGAGTATATCCAGTTCCCGCGCCGCAGCCCGCCATTCCTCGACCCTTGTGGCGTCGCGCAGCCGCTGGGTTACGAGATGGATGTTTTCGGCTCTGTGCTGGGCGGCCAGCCGCTGGTCGGAGGTGAGGCCATCGCGCAGGTGGAGGACGGTCGAGGTGAGGTAGGTGTTGGAGGCTTTGGCGAGGTGGGCGAGGTGGGGGAGGCTGCTCCGGGAGCGAGAGGTGTTGGCGGTCTGGGGTGTGGCGATGGAGTCAACCCAGGTGGCTGCAGCCGTGTGGGATGTAGGAGTGTCGAGGAGAGGGAACATAATGCCCCATGGGCAAGCGTTCGGCCGTAGTCGTGTCTATATTTGCAAGAGTGTCGGTATATTCGTCCTCGGCCTATAAATTCATCTTCGTGGCTTGTGGCTATGCGTTTCCTGTCTTCCCTTGGGACAAAGAGTTGCCAACATAAGAAGAGACTAGGACTGATGATGAAATGGGGAGAATACGGCGCTAAATACACGAGGATGTATATAGTTCCATGACCTACTGAGTGAGTAAAGGCTTCCTCGGCCTATTGCCATCATCTTACAGTCATCATCGTTGGCGTTCCCGTCGGTCATGTCTTTCACATGTCTCGTGATCACAGGTCAGCTACCACGGTGTTCGAACCACCGAAGTCCCCCCACGGCCCAGCGATGATCGGCCTTAACAAGGACCCGCCAGTACCGCCGTAACCACCGCCGTAACCACAATTGGTCCCGCACTATCAAGATCTTGGATGGCAAAGTCCAGATCCAACAACCAGATTTCACAAATCCCCACAGTCTCATAGCACCGGAATTGGCCAAAGTTCCATGTTTGGAGTAATTAGAGTATAGTAATTGTTGTTCCCGCTCTTTGATCAATGAGTTAGCATGTTTGTTAGCTGGGTCAGGAGGCGAAGATGGGGAAAGAGAGATGATACTGAACTTGGACATATCATCACGTTATTCAATGGCTCTGGAGTCTGCGTGCTCCGTACGCCGTGATAGCATCATAAAGTCCAGAGTTTTAGCTACCGGAGAGCTATTGCAGTAATTATTATATGCTTCCAATTTGTTACTCCTATAGAATATTGGAGTGTTGTTGTTGTTGTTGTTGTTGTTGTGATTGAGGTCAACTTCTTAAGAGTACGGATTTCATAGGCTTCGGCTTCCGCATCGGCTTCGTTTATTCCTCAGGCACCAACAATCTACATACAATCACTGGGGACACACCTCGAAACGAAAGGAGTGCGTTTAAATATACTTGTATAAGCCACTCAGCACGGGCAAGTTGCTGTACAAGTCCTAATTTCCATTTCACAAACCCCAAATCCCCCATGATAATTTCGGGCAACGGCAACAACCTGGAGAAGGCGCCCTAAGCTCCATTCCTCCCCCAACCCACATCGGAGATCAACTACAGTACGCCACAAACCGCCCTGCCATAGCCGCTGCCGCCCTACGGTCGTCCGTTCACCCTCCCCTCCCCCTTCCCCTCCTCTACCTGGGCCCTCTCTCTCTCCGACCTTCTTGAGAATGCCCTTGTTCGGTGGACATCACAGGTCCAGCTCTTCGACTGCATCTTCAGCACATCAGCATGCGCCAGGAGCCACGTCGAATCTGCTCCAAGCTGCGCAAGTTCTAGGTTCAGTGGGAGCGCCATCTGCGAGTACTCGGACCACTGCGGCGGCTACAGCCACAGCTCCTGCAGCTCCACCAGCCAGTCTGTATCCGTCCCCCACAGCCTCCTCCCACACCTTCAATGCGGCAGCCCAACCCTCCGCCCAACCTCCCAATCACAGCCCTGCGCAGACCAACCTGCCATCGAACACCGTGATGTCGAACGCCGCCGCTCCCAACAACGCGCAACACTTTGAGACGCCGCGGCGACAGCAAGGGTACGCGCGACACCCCGACGAGCTGCACATGGGCGACGCGGACAGCGCAGCTGCACAGAAGGATCCCCTATCACCACGCGACTACGGAGCCGCAGGAGCACCGCGTATAAACCTCGAGCAGGCTACACCCGGGACCTCCAACTACCAAAGCAACCTCCCCGGTCCTCTCCAGAGCGGAGGAGCTACCCAAAGGCCACCCACCCTGTCCTCGAACAGCACCCCCTCCGTGCCCGCACTACAGACCACTATGCCGGCAGACCCGTTCGCGACGCCGCTGCGCTCGAACCAGAACCTCTCGCACAACTACTCACGCTCCAGCCCGTCGACGGCATACGATGGACATACGTACCAGCCGTACACGACCACTCCCGGCGGTGGATCAGAGCTCTCGCAGTTCTCGACGCCAAGCTCGCTGAAGTACGCGCCAGGACAGCAGAGGAACGTGTCGAATACGCCGTTGGGGCTTGCGGATATCCGGCCGCGCGCGGACTCAACGCTGTCGGATGCGGTGCTGCCAGGCGCCAATCCGTACTCTTATGATGGCGCGAATGCGGTGCCTACGAATAGCAATTATCTGGCGCCATGGGCGATTTACGCGTTCGATTGGTGTAAATGGCCGTCGCACAATAACGATGCGGGAAAGGTTGCTGTAGGAAGCTATCTTGAGGATGGGCATAACTTTGTAAGTCTGCTGTAGTTGAGTCTGCTTCTGCTTCTTGTGCTGACGTTCTTTTGCAGATACAAATTCTCGAGACATCGATCAAGCCTTCGTCGCCGGAGCCATACTCGTCATCCACCCCCAAGTATGGTCTCGAATTCTCGAAAATCGCAGAGGCTACTCATTCATACCCCGTCACACGCTTGTTATGGGAGCCACCATCTTCCCAGAAGCAATCGACGGATCTTCTGGCCACATCTGGTGACCATCTCCGACTATGGTCTCTCCCAGCAGATATTTCCATGTCAAGCCACTCCAACTCCATAACCCGCTCTTCGAACCACGGACAGTCTCAGCCTCCCAGCAAGCTTACCCCATTAGCTCTGCTATCCAACTCAAAGACGCCAGAGCACACAGCTCCACTTACGTCCCTGGACTGGAACACCGTCTCACCATCCCTCATAATCACCTCGAGCATCGACACCACCTGTACCATCTGGGACATCCCCACCCTGACCGCCAAAACGCAGCTAATCGCCCACGATAAAGAAGTCTTCGATGTCCGCTTCTGCGCCAACAGCGTCGACGTCTTCGTTAGCTGCGGCGCCGACGGCAGCGTCCGCATGTTCGATCTACGCAGTCTAGAACACAGTACCATTATCTACGAGCCAACCGCCAAAGACGACAAAGGTAATCCCCTCCTCCTCCACCACCCTCTCTTTTCCCCTCCCTAAGCCGAACCAAACTAACACCACACCAGACCACCCCGCATCCGGCGGCCGCATCTCCCCCACCCTCGCCCAGCAAACCATGGCCTACGCGCCTCCCCTCCTCCGCCTCGCCGCTTCCCCCCACGACACCCACCTCCTCGCCACCTTCTCCCAAGACTCGAAAATTATCCGCATCCTCGACGTGCGCCAGCCTGGCCAAGCGCTCCTCGAGCTGCACGGTCACTCCGCCGCGATAAACTGCATAGAATGGAGCCCGTCGCGCCGCGGAACGCTCGCGAGCGGCGCGGACGACAGCCTCGTGCTCGTGTGGGATCTGCTGAATGCGAATCCGACGCAGCAGCAGCAGCAGCAGCAGCAGGCGGTTAATGGGGCGGCGCCTGGGGCGGGCGGGGGGGAGAATATCAGGAGCCCGACGGCGAGTTGGAGGTGTGATTATGAGGTTGGGAATTTGAGTTGGGCGCCGAATAGCGCGCTGGGGAAGGATGGGAGTGATACGCTTGGTGTGAGTGGTGGGAGGGGGATTTGGGGGGTTAAGTTTTGATGATTGGGAGGCGGTTGGGAGGGAAATAGGTGGGGGGGGTAAATAGAAAGCAAGGAGCATAGCTAGCATGGCGTTTTGTGGGCTCGTGCGCCCGGGTTTCAAATGTTGGCGTACGTACGGATATATTGAGGATGCACGAAATCAAAATTCTGTTCCCCCACGCAGCTCCTCGCCCGGTGAACTATGCTTCCCCCCCCACCGCACCCGGGGCCTCCTCTATGCCCGCCCGTCACAGCGACGGCGACGCCTTCCCGCTCTCCTCCGCCCTCTTCCTCCGTATCGCCGTGCTACTTATCTTCGCCGCAAAACTCTCCGTCTTACTACCATTCCCCGCCGCCGCTGGAGCGTCCTCCCCCGCATCCAAAACATCAATCTCAAACACCTCCAGCGCCGCCCACCCCTTCTCCTCGCGCCTGGTATTCACTGCCGCCCCTCCATCGCGAGTTTCCCCCGAGACAACGAGCGCGGACACTGCCTCGTCGGTGATGGTTGGGCCGAAGGGGTCTTGGATCTCTACACACTCTATCGTGAGGTCTGCGGCCTTGAGGTGGGTGGAGACGCCACGGCCGTTGACGACGGGCTCATCGAACGGGGTTCTCTTAATGTCCTCTGCGCTGCCGGGGGCGGTGAAGGAGAGCAGCGGGACGAGGAAGTTAATCACCCCCTCCTCGCGACGTTTCCAGCTCTCAAGCTGCTCGGCGTATTTCTTGTTCTTGAGAAGCTCATCGCCGGTGATGCCGATGATTAGGCGTCGCGGTTGGGGGGTCCCGAGACGTGGAGGCTGAAGCATTAATACGGTGCAGGTGAGGAGGAGCTTGTGCCCGGCATGGAGGTGGTCGAAGGTTCCGCCCACGGCGACGACAGAGTGGGTTTTTGATGAGGGGTAAGGAGGTTGGCTGGGCTGGCTGGTTTGCGGAACGACTGTGGTTCCGCCGGGGACGGGGCGGATTTGGCCGCGGAGAGGAGGGGTAAGGGCGTTTGCTGCGGTGGAGTATTTTTGGAAGACTTGTTGCCCTTGCTCGCCGTCGACGCTGAAGATGAGATTCCAGCTCCTCCGCGTCAGGGCGAGGGTCTGGAGATCTATGATCGGAGCGCCTGCAGCGGCGACAGTCTTGCCGCCTTCCAAGGGCAGTTTTTGAGCGGGGTCATATTCCACCAGCAGCACCCTCGGATCAATTCCCCCGGGTCCATCGAGCTCGATATTCTTCTGTGCGCAGATGACGGAAATGAGACTATACAGCTCCGCTAGTAAATGCTGCGTCTCTTTGAATAGATGGGACCTCGGCTTCTCGAGCTGTCCGCGCAGGGCTGGCCATGGGACGGCGATATCTAAAACTGCGATTGGGCTCACGCGGGCGGATGCTAGTTCGCATAGGGCGGCTGTGAGAGCGGACAGGTATGCCGCTTTTAGGGAAGCTCTGTCTAGAGATGGTGGGGGTGGAGGTAGAATTAATAGTGATGGGGCGGAGGCAGACATAGTGTGCTTAGAGTTGTCTGGTGAGAGGTAATTATATGCCTCTGGGTTGATCAAAAGTGATAAAGGAAGGCAGGAAGTTAATGGATGTAATCCATCCAGGCGGGCCGAATGCTTGCTCCGAGGCTGTCGGTTTAGCAATCTATTGGTTAGAGGAAGTGGGATGGTTCGCTTAGTAAGCGATGGCGGAGTGCGGGGAAAGGTGGCTCCGTAACCAAAATGATTTAAGGCGCTGCCGCTGTACATGACAGTGACGTTTACAGCAACTATGATTAAGATAAAGCCGTTCGAGTACCCAGGGCTATAATTAATACGTCCGTCCCTTAGGAATGAAGCTAAAGGAATAGATCCTATTAGCCTAAATTTGTGGTATCAACCCTTTGGCATACACAGTCCTTCTCTAGACTTCTAGGCAGCACGAGTATAGAGTATGGAACACCACTACTACCTCGTATGTTGATAAGAAAGTCATTGGCCTACATAAGATGACAATTTCATATCGGCTTCGTACTGCGTAGCAATTGCGACGTCGGCCACATGTCATCCTGTGTGTTTCCTTTTTCGCCCCAAAACCCTTGTGAATAGAGTAAGCATTGACCCAATGTGCGACATGTGAGGTCCATTTCAGCACGACAGGCCCGTGAGATGGGCCTTTTTGATCGCCGGCTGACGGGTGCACAGGATCACTGGCGCACAAAGTGTTGCTAGATTCTGAAGCGGACTACGATAAGGATGCATAACATACCTTACCATAGTACTAAGTGGAATGGCTGGATACGAGCACTGCCCGCCGATTGCGTCCCGAACCGCCCGCGGCGCGAGCCGGGGACATGGAGTCGGCCCTCTACCAATACAGTGTATGGTCAATGTATGGTTCACATCCTATGGTGCAGCTCGGCGATGGAGTTGGATTGGGACCTGGGACCTGGTCATCATCGGTGGAGATGAGCTGGACACAGAACGTGGCTTGGCCCTATGCCCGGGGCGGTAAGGTTATATTGCTGAAATGCATGAGATTCGGATGCAGGTGGTTGAAAGCGACGACAACTTCCTGTGCTGTGCATATACTCTAGTACCTTAGTAGAGTGCAGTACAGGACTGTAAGAGTACATAATATGTAACCTAGCCCACGCACAAAAGTCCGTACTAGGATATCCCGACCCTCTGCTGCAGCCGAGCGGTGTGATCAATTCGCTACAGTGTGAAGAGTGCTGCACCTCTTCAAACACTGCCTCTAGTGAAGACCTGATTTACGGCCGAGTTTACGCCTGCGCCTCAGCCTACTCCTACGCCCTACGCCTACGCGCTGCTTCGCGGGCGCTTCATGCGGCAACAGAGCCGGCTTTGCAGTATTTGAGATGAAAATCCTTTTGGCGCTCTCGAGTTAGACAAGATAATCGCCAACCACGCAAGCCACTGGGCGTGGACTAACACTCTAGCTTCCCTCCTGGCGCTTGCGTTGGGCGTTGGCGGGCGCTTGAAGCCGTCGGTTAGTGGTTGGGTGGTGCACAACGTGCATCGACACCACCAACCTGATTCTTCTACTGCTAAAAGATCTACAGTGATAGACTAGATTGTACTTGCTGTACTTAACAGTTCTGTACTATTGCTATAGATTATAGCACAGTGGCTGCACTGTACATACATACGATGTCAGACACGGTATTGAGTCGATTTCAACTCGATTTTAATATTGCGTGCTTAACACGGAATTTTTACCCTAAACCCCTAAACCCCTGTGCTATGTTCCACGTTCCATGTCCTACGCAACTTTTCTTTTTTCCCCTTCTTGTTAATCCCCTTGGACTTGGACCCCCCGTGGATGCAACTCATTTTCTCTCTAGACCAGGCCTGCCATCCTTCGGCATGCGCATGCTTATGAATAGTGTGCAATAATACTCCGTACATGAGCATGAGAGACCATGAGGTGCATATATTAGTACCTACAGACCACAGTATACCACCCGTATACACCTATATAGTACACACCTCGGAAGTCCTTCCGCTTGAGCGACGCCTCATTACTACATTGGGGGCATCTTCGGCATGCGCTTCAACGTGGCCCAACCCCAGCGAATCCTCTCTCTTCGCATCTTCCTCGCAATACAGGCCAATACAGGGCACTGAAGACCACAATCCCACCCACAGTCGACACAGATCTCCCCTCTCCATTTGCTAATTTGGGCATCATTTATCACCTGACTTACCCGGACCCGAGAATGTGGTTGAGACTAAGATAGAAACGCTGTTCAGCGGCTGGAGGTTTCTGCAAGACGTCGCATGTCTCGTCCATTCAGCGCTCTCTACTCGTCAGAATCACCATCTACACCACATACACCAAGTCCAACACACGTATGCTTCATGCACAGTATACCATCTTAGCCTATGACGAGATAGTATCTGCACTTTCTGCATACTTTCGAAGAAAAAAAATACTTTGAGTGGTTCTCTGTTGTCGGCCGTACTACTACTGTGCATCAGAATTCAACAAACCCCTCTTCGCCCCTTCTACGCAACACACACTCACCCCTCCCTCCTTTCCCCCCTTCTCCACACGATCTGCCGCAAACGAACGAACAGTAAACATCAGACTCGCATTTACACGCCTTCAGGTTTCTTCTGCCGTCTCATGCACTCGTTCTATCCTCTTTACCCTGTGCTGCCACACTCACGAGGGTGAGGGTTGACACTAGAGTCAGATTGGCAAGTTGGCAGCTAGGCAAGTATGACCTTCGGGGGTCCTGTCGCTCAATTCTTGGTTACCAGCTACCAGGATCACATACTATCCCCTTCGTGTACGGACGTGAGATATAAGTGGCCGCTTTCCAAACCTCTCTGTCTGAGATGACCTGGTCTCCTGGTATTGAAATTGAATTTTCCCCAGCTTTGGCAAAATCCATAATTTATCACACGTTATGGCTCCTCGGAGGCAGATTGGCATTCTAGACCTTCCTGACGAGGTTCTCCTAGTAATACTTCGTGCCGTCGACACCGATCCCGGGCCCATCAATATTGACCATCGCGCGTGGATGAGTGTCGTGAGCTTTAAATTCGAGAGTCAGCTGCCGCGCGAGCCCGAGGTGGTGGGCAATTTCCGCTTCACCTGCAGACGCTTCTCCGAGGTTGGATTGCAGCATCAGTTTAAGACCCTGGCCACGCGCTTCAACGAGGCGGGCCTCAATAGACTGAGGAATATTGCCCGGTACCCGCATCTCGCCACGGCGGTCAAGAAGTTCACGTACCTGGTGCCCAAGCTGTTCTTCAACGGTATAGCGTAGCGCACCTCATCTCATGCTGTGCGTGCCGGCTAACCGTGCCTACAGATCAGGCGCACATTGAGCGCATCAGCGAGACCATCATCGCGATTGGCAAGAGAGTCCCTGACCAGCTCATCGCTCAAGCGAAGGAGCAGGTCAGCATCGTCGAGTCCAGGATCGACCGGGAGACCCTGAACAGCGCCTTCGCCGCTTTCACTTCCCTGCAGCATATTGCGCTGCTGAGCCTGCAGAACCAAGTCGATGCCAAATTCATCGATTTTATGCAGGATAATGTATTCGACGCGGCCCTGCAGCCCAGTACCACTGCAGCCTACCTCCATGGCGTGAAAACATTGGGCAGCGCGCTACTCTCCTCCCAATCACCTGCTAGCCGTCTCTCGTTCCCCATGATTGACGCCCAGACCGCCATCTCGCTGCGGAGCATCCCCATCGAACGAGTGCAGAGCATATCGTCTCGCCTCGAGTGCATATTGGCGCGATTCGTTGACCCGGTTGAGTTCGAGGCCAGCTTTGGACAGTTATCTGGCGTTATTGAATCGATTCTTACCTGTGCTACCAATCTCGTGACTCTGCACATAGGATTTCCCAGGGGTAGACCAGCGTCGATTCCACTTGCGGAGGTTTTTCAGAATGAAAATCTCACGAGACTGCGTGTTATCTCGCTCGAGTCATGGAGACTCCATGCGGCCGAAATTATTGGCCTTGTCCGGCGACACCGAAACATGCTGCGTGGATTGCGACTTCGCGGCGTCCTACTGAAACCCGGCAGCCGCTGGCGTGATGTCCTCATATTCCTAAGACAGGAGGCAAAACTCACGTGGTTGAGTTTGTCGCACGCGGATTATGCAGCCTACTTTGATGGAAGAGCACCAACTGGATTTGACGTTACGGATAGAGACTCGACTTATAGCAATGTCGAAGACGACTTCGACGTAGCAGACATAAGCTACGACGAAACTTCCAGCTCGGACGCCTCCGCCGAAGCCAGCGAGCAGGAAGATCACAACGAGGTCACAACAGACGCCGAAAGCGCCCTAGACGTCCCATATATAGATCCCGCGGATATCGAGCAAGAATCCGACTTAGAAAACGGCGTCCCCGACTCCTCCGACCTCCCCAGCACCGACGATCTGTGGGAAAGCATAAGCCAGCGCAGCGAGCACAGCGCGATTTCCATCGCTAACGAAGCCGACACAAGCGGTCACATCAGCGACGACGAAAACGACTTCCCCGATCCGCCGCCCCACGTCGCGACGCCCATCCCGAAATCCCTATGTACGTGCCCCACGCTACTGGAGCTTGGTGATGAGGAGGATGCGGAGGGGACAACTAGCGGTGTGACGACGGAGCAGAGGGCGGTGTGGGAAGAGTGGGTGTTGAGGAGGTGTTTGAAGCATGGGACATCGGGGGTTGTGGTGGAGAGTGAGAGGTCGAGGGAGTCGAGCGCTTGAGCTACGATATAGGATAGCATAGCGCGCGGCTCTGAGGTTATACGTTTAAGCTTTAGGTTCGGCATATAGAGGTGGCCGAGACGGGTTGGTGCGTGGGGGAGAATCCTTTCTCCGTGGGCGCGCGCGGGGCGAATTTCTGGCCTCCTAGAGGAGGTCGGGTTTTTGTCTTCCACTACTAGGTGGACGGATGGCGGGGTATTAGGAAATGATTCAACATGGGGATTCAGGGGGGGAGATGTTGTCTGGATCTAGACAGGCAGGTGGTGGCGCTGGTGGCTTATGTCTATTTTTATTGCTCCGTGTAATTAAGGAGAAAAAGTTGTTGGTGTCTTTGATGTCCCGTGTGATTGATGCAATGTAACTCGGACATATTGTCTATGTGAGACTAGTCATCTCGTGTGGTCTTGATGGAACCTATCACATTATGTTGAAGCTCGGGGTCCTAACGACGGACAGATATCCATAGCGATCAACTTCCAAAGCCTTATTTCTGCTATTGACGTATTAAATAATACCCTGCTAAAGCAATAAATAAACTGATTGGATTTAAAAGGCAGAGTTTAGTATAATTGTGAAGTTTTGTTTCCCAAATTATATATATTCCTATACTTTTTTTTATAAATCAAACCTAAATATTAACATGTCTCTTCTAATAAAATTAATCCACCATTTAAACCGTTAGACCTCTAGAATTAAATATAATTTAATCGAGATACAAATCCAACCTACTACCGATATTTTACTATAGTTGTATTCAAAGACACTGAGTTGACTTTACAGGTTGCGACGTTGGCCGTGGGATTTCGTGGCTTATCTCGAACCTTGATTCCCAGCCCCGCGATTCGCGGATTGGCCATGTTGGTTACGTAGGCACCACCCGCAACCTGAGACCACCACAACCCCTCCTCATCGAGTCAACAAAACCAGCCCGGCTGTTCTATGGGCCCCTAGACATGCGCGCCGACGATGGGCGATCAATCCTATCACATCTATACCTCAATGCCTCCTAGCGGGTGATTTGAGCGCAGTGCCTACCAAGGTGACTCGACCGACGCGGAGCGGACCTTGGAAGCGACAGGATGGCTCCCAAGCCCGAGCTGAGCTTGACGCTTCCTTCGCTGAAGGACGAGACGGTGCTCGATTGTCGAGTTTATCTTCCGACGACCTTGTACGGTGGTGCCGCGTGTACGGACTCGTCTTCGGGGAACTCGACCGGCGATGACGAAACACAATGTGGGGGAGAAAGGACGAGAGGCGAGCTGAACAGGGAGGCTCACGCCTCGGGCAGTCCCAGGTGGACAGCGAAAAGGAAGAAGGCGGCGATAATAGCACACCCATATGCGCCGCTAGGTGGGAGCAGCGACGATTATATCGTGCAGCAGACCGCAGGAATACTGTTGAAGCAGGGTTTCGTGGTGGGGTTGTTCAACTTCCGGTACGGTGAAGTATTGGATCATACCATAGGAGAGACGCTGACTTAGACAGCGGCGCGGCTACCTCCAAAGGAAAGACATCGTGGAATGCGAAGCCGGAAGTATGCGATTACCACTCTATGATCGGGTTCATGGCGGTCTTCATGCACTATCTCGACTTGGAAACCGCCTCGCTCACCTCATCTATCCCTGATGCGGAAACCTACGAATTAATGACCATACCCTCACAACTCCCCGCGAACCCCGTATCCGCGCCTCCAGCCCATCCCACAACATTCTCTAGCGCGTCGACAAACCGCGACTTTACAACAGTGGACAAAACACCCCTCCTGCTCCTAGCGGGATATTCCTACGGCTCCCTCATAACCACCATGCTCCCCTCCCTCCCCACCCTTCTTGCCCCCTTTCAATCCCCCCTCCCCGGCACCACAGCCTCCGAAATAAGACTCCGCGCCCAACACCTCGCCGAGGAACAAAATACCCTACAAACCGAGCGTCTCAAGCGCGCGTCGGAGGCCGCTTCACGACGACAACATGCGAGGAAGGTGTCAGCGGGGATACGGGTTGGTGGCGACGAAACATCGGATGCACACCACCGGACGAGTCTGGACTCGCACCACCACGGTCGGAGGAGCTTGAGACTCGATAGACTAGAACACAGCGACTGGGGTAGGAGGAGTGTGGAGAGGGTGAGGAGTTTACGGAAGAGTCTGGACGGGCACCGCTTCTCGCCTCCTCCCTCTCCCTCGCGCCACAAATCGCATAGTTGGGGACGCGAAAATAGCTCATCTGCTACTGATGATACACCCGGCGGCTCATCCGTGCTAGTGAGCCAGGAAGAGGCGTCTGAAGCCGCGGCTGCGACGGCAGCGGGGACTCCAATGCCTCATCTCGAGTTTGGCGAGGTGGACGCAGCGTACCTCCTCATCTCGCCTATTCAGGGTGTGGTAGGCGGCTTAGCAACCATGTTCTCTACTACATCTGCGAAATCGCTCTTACCCACCCTCTCATTACGGAAGAAAGAGAGTCATGTTAGCAGCACTGCCCTTAGCGCGGGGGACAGGAAGTTTGCGGAGAACAAGACGCTGGTGGTGTTTGGGAATAAGGATTCTTTCTCGAATGCTGATAAGATGAGGAGGTGGACGCAGAAGTTGGAGGGAGCGGAAGGGAGCAGGTTTAGAGCTGTGGAGGTAAATAATGGGGGCCATTTTTGGCATGAGATGGAGGAGTTGGGAGTTTTAAAGAAGAGTATTGAAGGGTGGGTGAGGGAATTGGGGTGATTTAATGGGGAGTGTGGCGAAGGAAGGACCGCCTGAGTAATAGAGAGGCCAGGTTGGCGTCGTATACAACTATTAATCTATCACCGAAAGTTTAGAGGTGTTCACGCATGATTTGTGCTCTACTGATGTGGTTTGAAACGCCAGCAATGATGCCCGACTGCATTTTGTATAACTCCCGATCCATATAATACATGTACAAACCAAGTCCGCATCTTCAAGATCCGCATAGAACCTCTAGATTTTAATCCCCCACAGCCTGATAGCTCGGCCTTACTCTTCCGTATCATAGCACTGGACGCCCCTCACTCGTCAGTATACCTCGGGCCATCCTCATTACCACCATCCGCCCCCCATTCACCCGGCGTGGGTGCTCCCCATCCGCCGGGAGTCGGCGCAGCCAACGCCCCAGGCGTAGGTGCATTCTCCGGCGCTCCACCCCATCCTCCGCCTCCCCACCCTGCAGGCGTCGGCGCACTGGCAGCACCGCTCGCACCGGGCGTTGGAGCACTATAAGCGCCCGGAGTCGGTGCATTCAAGCCACCAGGTGTAGGGGCCGTGACTTGCGCTCCCGGAGTAGGAGCGTCATACGAGTTTGCGCCCCAAGAGCTCCCACCACTGGGCTCATTTGAGGAGTACGCTGGCGTTTTGGAACCGGAGCCCCAGGCATCGCTGCCGCCACCACCATAGGCGGGCGTCTTTGAACCAGCTGCAAAACCGTCTGAGCCCGAGCCGAAACCTCCATGGGCTGGAGTCTTCCCGCCAGCTTGCCATGCGGGGGTGCGGTTTCCAGCCCCGTATGCGACGGTGCGGGAGCCATCTTGCCATGCTGGAGTTCGTCCACCAGCGTCTGCAGCAGCCTTCCATGCTGGAGTTCGACCACCACCATTTGCTGCCGCGGCTGTGAGATACGTTAGTATGGGACTAGCAATTGGATTGTACGAAATGAACTTACATCGTCCCCATGCAGGGGTGCGGTCGTTGCCGCCCGCACCACCAGGTGTACGACCACCATCCCAGCCGTTTCCGGACGGAGTGGCACCGCCGAAGCCACCACGTCCTCCTCTTGCTCCGCCGCCGCCGCCGCGGTACCCACCACGCGCATTTGGATCGATCGTATTGCCAGTCCTTGGATCCTTGAAAGCAAGGGCATCCTTTGGCACATTGACTGTTTTGCCCTTGGTGTGGAGTTCGACACGTGCGGTCGTGTCCGTGGTCTCCTTGACAATCCCCAGAAGCCCCTTGTAGGGACCCTTTTTGATAGTGACAGTTTGGCCAATTGACCTGTCTCTGCCAACAAATTTGGGCGGAGGCATCTCCATATTTCCGCCGGCAGGGTTCAATTTCATAGCCGGATTCATAGACGAAAGATCTGGACCAGCCGACGCTATAATCCGACCACCAGTTGCAGAGATAGTTGCGATATTGGTTGTGCGGACCACAAACACTCCGGCATTCTCGTTCTGCTCTGCGCTGTGGAGGAAGAGGAACGATCTGTGAATGTGCATGATCTTTCCTTGCCTGCCACCCTCACCAATCTCCTTGACAACGTCATCGGTGCGGACTTCGGAACCGTTGCGATCAGTGGCAACGGCAAACTTTCGCCGTTCCAATTTGTTCGCAATCTGTGATGGCATAACAGTTCTGGTCTGCTCATTTTGATCAAGTACAGTGAGAGACTCCCTGTCAACCTTGATGATACAGGCAACTGTCGCCGGGTCGAGCTGAACAAGGTCCCAAAGCTCGAATTGTCCCAATGAACCAGCACCGCCCGAATCGCTGGACTCTCGCAAGTCTTTGCTGAAAACTGTAACTTCGTTGTTGCCTTGGTCGGTCAAGAGTGTAACTCGGTCCTGAACGATCTTGACAACCATTCCGACTTCATCGCGAAAGCGACTTCCGCCAATAACCTTGACGTGGTCTCCCTGCCTAAACCTCTTCCTAAGGCCCTTGGTTGGTACCTCGATTGTTTGGCCCTTGAGTGGTCCATCTGTTACAGCCATCGTGACGATATCTGCTTGAATTGCTATCGCCTTACCAAAAACACCCTTCTGCTCGCCCTCGTAAACTTCGATGATGTCGCCAGGGAGGTAGGATGCGTTTGCGGTACTAGCTTTCAAACTTGCTGCCAGGGCGTTCAGGTCAAGGTTCTCTGTGCCATCATCCGCGCCAGATGCGAATCTTGTGACTTCTTCCAGCGTTGGGTTCACATCTTTAACCTGGATCTGCTGGATCTTAACATCCTTCTCACAGTATCCATTATTATATTCGTCGCCCATATAGTTCCAAATTTTCGTCTGTGGGTTACCGGTGAGGTATCTGGCATGTCGCTTCTTCGCTTCGACGTCGCTGAAAAGCCTTGGTGGCGGCCTTGGACCGGCGTTGGCACGCTTTCGTTTGCCCTGCGCATCGAGACCAGGAGTGTTCATATCCTCGTGCAGACCGTAGTCAAGACGTGGCACGAATCTGACCCTTACTTCCAAACCGTTTTCTGTGACATCGACAACCTGCGCAAGGTCTCCGGAATACTTTGCTGGCCGCTTGAGGCGCACATATGCACCGGGCTCCAGGGGGGCGGTCTTTGACACTCTCAGCAAATCCGGCATCTCTTTAATCTCCACCAGCAGCATCTTCGTCCGGGGATAGACATTCATGAGGCCATCGAGAGCAGCTTCAATCTCTGCTTGGCGCTGAGCCTCGACGTAAATGTACCCCTTGATGGGGGCCGTTGCGTTTGCGCGCTCAAAAGCGGATATAATCGAGAGTTCATCTTTCGTGCCGAATCGCTCCTCGAGGCGTTTCGTGATCGAAAATACGACTTCGCGCTCTTTGCCTTCTTTACACTTCACAGCCCAGATGCTCGGATCGTCGACACTAGGAAGTAGCAGTCGCTTTGGAACGACCGCTGAATCCCCTCCAAGCTTCGCACTCCTGGTCTTGGCGTAACGTTGTCGCAGAATCTCAGCCTGTTTCTCCGCGTCGAGGCTGGATTCCATCTCTCGCCTCCTATCGAGTTCGCGGTGGCGCCTGTCATCGGCATCGCCACCAGCGGGGAGGTCAAAGGCATCGTCTGGATGTGTATCAGCGATGAAGTTGTCTTTGAGTTCGTTCAGCTCGTCATCATCGTCATCATTTTCGTCTTCACTTTCGTCCACTTCGGCCTCTACATCGAGGAACTGGTTGCGCCGTTCCCTTCTGCGTTTTCTTCGGTGGCCCTTGAGAGGAAATTAGTTCTGTAAGCAGAAAGGGCATTGATCCATATCGCGTCGCGACAGGCCCGCGCAATGTCAGTCAGGGTCATAACTTACTGTGACCTCTTCCTCTTCTTCATCCTCTTCCTCCTCCTCATCCTCATCTTCCTCGTCTTGCCCAGCACCATTGTCTTCGTCATTGTTATCGCCGCGTTCCCCCGGAGTATGACTCCGCGATTTTGACTTTCGCACAGGTGATGTCTCTTCCTCACTATCTTCTTGCTGCCTGTTGCTCACTGAGCTCCCCCGATTCTTCGCTGGCGAACTATTATCGTTGTCTGCGCCCTCCTCATCGGACAAATCAGCGGGCGCCGGGTTGAAATCGCCCTCATCCTCTGAGTCGGAGAAGTGCTGATCGAGGAAATTCGCCGTAGACATGATGGTGACTACGCTCCGTAGATGTGGACAGAGATATAATGCTCCTGTCTAGATCGATAGAAGTTGAGGTCAAAGGACCAAGAAAGTGAGGCCAAAGTGCTTGATCTACCCTTGTCTTGTTGCTTTGGTGTTGCCTCTGGCTCAATTCGCGCTAGCGACTCACGGCATGTACCGGTGTCTGTGCACTAACCTGAAAGGGATAGGTCTATCGGGTCGGCGAAACCAATGTTCAGCCTCGGCTTCAGCCTTTCCCCTCAAGTTGAACTGAGAACGGTGGCGGCTATAACAAATTGCAAAAGTGCTTGATTTGAAGAAAAATGAAGGCGCTTGTCGTGGATAGGTTTGTTAATGTATGCCCTGATTTAAATATACTCTGATATTGTAAGCTGACTCCTCCAGAATTATGACGAGCTTAAAGTAACTGAGCTGGGGCATCATGATATCCCGTATGGGCATGCTCTGGTGGAAGTGAACGCGGCTGGGCTTACCTTTGTCGACCTTTTATATGTATGTAAACTTTCTGGTTACTATGTTATCTTTAAAATCTTTATGTCTCTTTCATATCACAATCATCCATTAATTGGCATTCCTTGCTCCGTAAAGCACCTAATCTGCCCAGAGCCACGGCAATGCTTCAACTAAACCTCAGAAGCCTCAATTAATTAACCTTTATCAGGCCCGCGGTAAACATCAGAACAACAAATCACTCCACAAGCCTCCATTCACCTTGGGCAGTGAATTCTCTGGTATTGTCCTCTCCACCAACCCTCCGGCACTGTCCCTCTCCTCCTTCTCACCAGGCGCCCGCGTCTACGGTTCGCATCTCGGCGCCTTCGCAACACACATCTACGTTCCCCTCTCATCCTTTCGCATAATCCCCTCATCTTGGTCTTTCCAAGATGCAGCGGGCATCAGCTCAACCTTGCCGGTCTCATATGGTGCGTTGAAGAGGGCAGGCTTGGAAAGTGGACAGTCTGTGCTAGTGCACTCAGCAGCAGGGGGGCTGGGATTGATGGCTGTGCAGGTTGCTAAATCTCTAGGCTGCACAGTCATCGCGACAGCATCTACGGCTTCGAAACTGGCTGTAGCGAAGAAGTTTGGTGCGGATTATCTTGTGAATTATTCTGACGAGAACTGGGAGAAACGGGTACTGGGCGCAACCAATGGAGTGGGAGTGGATGTTGTATACGATCCAGTGGGCCTAGTTGCCCAAAGTCTGAGGTGTCTGAAGCATGGCGGACGCATCTTGCTTATCGGTTTTGCTGGTAGGGAGGGGAATATGGAGAAGATTGCGATGAATCGTGTGTTGCTGAAACAGGCAGTGATTATTGGGTATAGATACGGGGAGAGTCACCGACGGAACCCGGATGAGACAAGGGTGATTTGGGAAACTCTAGATTCCATGATCGCGAAGGGCGAAATCAAGCCAACGGTATATGATGGGGCCTTCAATGGCCTAGAGAGCATCCCTCGCGCGATGCAGGCGATGGCCGACAGAAAGGTCTGGGGCAAGGCTGTGATCACCCTTGATGGCGCGGATCAAGCCGAAAGTAGTCGAAAAAGGGTGGATATTCGGGCAAATATATGATTTTATATGTACATACTGTCTTTCTATTCCGACTTTTAAATTCGGGCCATAGTGAACAAGCACGTAGCTGTGCTCTAATTATTACGTCCCGTCCCGCCGTCTAGTCCACATCATCTGCATTAGTGTCGCCATACTGTTCTTTCTTATCGTCTACCTTTTCCTCGTTCTTGGCAGCAGGCTTTGCCTCCTCGTCTTCCTCGTCACTGCTGCTTTCACCTTCCTCTACATCTTCCTCCCCAACAGTCACTTGCTTCTCATTATCCAAGTCGACGCCTTCCTTGATCGACCCATCCTCATTGACATCTTCTTTGAGATACAACGAAAACAGAACAACAAGATACACAACCCCAGTAACGCGATTCTTTAGCACATATCTGAGGCTATGTGAGCGCTTGATCGTTCTCTTTTGTCCACTGTAGCTAGGTTGGCCTTTCGTGATCGATACAATGCGGCGTAGATATTTTCGCCAACGTTTTAACAGAACAAAGGAAATAGAAGGGTAATTATTAAAAGGGGAACATACCGGAGTGGTTGCCCGTCCCAATAAGACATGATGGGAAGGTGGAAACCGGGCAGCTTGAGCGCAAACTTGTTGAAATCCAGATATGGGTTCCCGAAATCAACGAATACGGGCCGGCCAGCCTCAAACTCGAAGCCCTTCCGGTTGCCCTCCACGAGGAAATGCTTCTTCCGCGCCGCAGCTGTATCAGGTATGCCCTTCTGTTTCCGGTAAGCCAGCCCATCAGCTGCTCCACCTTCCTCGACCAGAATGCCGATCTTATCATCGAAGTTCTCCCCACCCTTTTCAGCCCCTGCTGAGTTTGCTGAATCGCCGTTCTTGCTGCCGAGCCATAGCTTGTCGATGCTGCTTAGAAACTTCCCAAACAACCACGGCTTGTCTGCATAAACATCTGCCTCGAGACCCGGATCAACAGCCCATTTGACAATTTTGAATGCAGAGCCGAATGCCGGTGGTAGCCTGTCTCTTATAGGATGATCGAAATCATTTCCAAACACCAGATCATCGCCGGGGATCGCTTCGGTAGGGGTGAATGAGAATGAGATAGAGTACTGGTGCTTGGTGTAATCGGGCAGAGAAAAATACGGGCTGTTTGCCGGGGAGGAGTGGGGGAGACCCTGGTAATTCTGGAGGGAAGACGGGTTAGCTGAGAGCTTATGGCAAGTTAAAGGTGGGCATGGAGAGGGGAGAACGAGTGTGCGGACCTGGATGCGGATATTGAGCGAGACGTCCGTGTGCTCAGATTTGATCGAGATTGGCGTCGGAGTGTTTACTGTGACAGTCTGGTGCGTGCTGGGATCGTAGGATGTGCCCGCCGTGACACGGAGGGTGTAATTATTGTGCGCCATGGTATGTATTGCCAGCGGTGAAAAATGTCGAGAACCGGTGTCCTGCCCCGCCTTTTGTATGTCTCGGGATTCCAAGTAGTACAGAAGACGGCAACGCAGCGATTGTAGCACTACAATTGCCCAATTACTTCGAGTATAACCAGCAGGACCGATTTCACAACAGACAATAGTCCGCAGGTTGATGCGCAGTTGCAATGTGTTGAATTTGCCAGGTTCGAAGCCGATCGGAATCGGGAGGCAGTTCCGAGGGTTCGATGCCCCACATCGGGAAACCGAAGCGATGACGTTGATGTCAACTATGGCCGAGTCTAGCCCGCTTCAGCATCGACAACAATGTCATACGAGGTTGGGCTAGTGGAACAAAATAATTAGAATAACCTATAAATTTAAACTAACATGCGGGGGGTTTATAGGGGCAATCTTTATTTACTCCTGATCCCCTGCCTTGGGTAGCCTAGTAACAAAATCCTGTCCATCGCAAATGAAATGAGGCGTTCAAGCTTGCCCTATAAACTGAATATCTTTGGTCTTTGCCGGAAGAAGCACTTCCCGTCAATCCGCCACATCGGTTTTAGGACCCGGGATAATAAAATCGTCGAGTTTGACTCTTTCGTGGAAACTAATAATCTCCAGTGATTTCCAGTAATGGGCGATTCTATCAGGGGAGATGAGGATGAGCTCGCTCTCGAAATACTGGGCTGCGTTCGTTAGACAAGCTCCAGTAAATACACACCAGATCTAATGGAACTATAAAATACTTACGGTTTACGAAATTTCTATTCGCAAGTTGTCCCTTGCTCTTGACGATTCTTGCGCCTTTGAATTGATGTTCCTTGGCAATACGCACGAAACCCCCATCTCCAATGTCCTCAGCAATGAAGGTATATTCTCCACGCGGGATATTTGGATCTCCAGTGAGTTTTATTGCCTCCAAACGGCCTCTGTAGATCTGTGCATCTTTTTTGCGAGCTAGAAACTGCTCTCGGGTTTCATCAGACTGTTTGACAATGGCAGACTCATCAAATGGCTCTTCAGCATCCGGCTGATTCAGAAGAATGAATTCGCAGCCATGAGCAGAACTAAAACTGTTAGCTGAGTGTATAGATTGAGAGGGGTAAGTCTTACTAATCGCCAACCCATATTCCTCGGAATGGTCGTGTATCCGTGGGAGTGTAGAGTGTTGGATCAAGAGTTGCATATGTACTTATTTGCAGAGGCTCTCCCCGATGGCCAGGAACCGTTTGCATCCAGTGGCGTATTCTAAAGGCCTGTTCATTTATTTCCTTGCGACTTCGCGGCTTCTGTACGCCCGTGAAAGTTTGATTGAAAGTCAGCATTTGCGCTTGGGCACTAGCACGGCGACGACCAGGCAAAAGATCGCGGCCAATGCTCATTACTCGCTGGCTAGATGGGATTCTACGAGGCGGCCAAACTGGTATACTTGGGTGAGTTTCAGCTGGTCGGGCCAACATAAATGTCGACTGAGCTATGGTGTCGGTTAGATCGCTGAGAGACATGGGCATTTCAAAGTCGTAGCGATAAGAAGCCTTGCCAGATATTGGGTCCAAATTGCCATTCGCGCTCAGCGCCTCCAATCTCAACAGAGGTATGTCTGTATGGAGCCTCACGTTGGGTTTAAACGAAACAATAATGACGTCCGGGTCATGCTCCCAAGGGTACTCGATTGTCGGAGCCCGCTCTGCAACTAGTCGGTACCCATCGATGGTACCCAGGTGGGGGTTGTAATAAGTGATCATGATCCGGCCAAAAAGGTGTTGATCTCCAAACCATATTTTCATTTTGGGGATGAACCAGTGCGGACCGTGGGAACGATACAAGCTGCGGTAGCTTGAACATGGCTGAGGTGATTCCAAAATGCAGCCTGGAGTGTTTTCTTGGACAAGTGGTTGCCAGAGGCGATCGCTGGTTCCCCGTATGTAGAGGTGACGGCACGAATAAGCAACTGCGTCCAGATCCTTGGGGGACAGACACGATAGAACTAAATCAACAAGCTCGGCCGGAAGATTTAATAAAAGTGAGCCGCTTTGAGATAAAATGCTGTGTTCATCATCGTCATACTCTATATGCGTGTTAGCAGATAATCCGCATCTTCCGGAAGAGGCTTTATTGATGGCATCCAGATGGCGGTGCAAATGATTAACCCCTTGACCTCTTCTGATCGGGAAATTTGCCTGGGAGGGTAATCATAATGTCTGAATTGAAAATTTGTACTCTACCTTGTGATATATATGACAACTGGTCGAACTGGATTTGGGTGCTTGATCCATTTTGACCATCAACTCCTCCTGCTGAACTACCCGTAGCGTCAACACCCATCATGGCTGAATATGGCGACCAGAATTAATAGAATAGCCAATTTATGTCTTATAGAATTGGTATATCCTCCTAGAGGCGGTGTTAATCCAAGCAACTCGTTTCGCTCGTCAATATAAAACAGTGTTGGCCTTGGTCAATCCGCGTCGCCGAGACCTTGGTAATTCCCATAAATAACAAGTAGCCACGCATTTATCAAATTCGCTTATACCATTAGACGTCAACCTAAAAAAATGAATATTATATTACCGCACATCAATGTTGATGTCCGAGTTGCTTTATTTACGACCAGAGGTGGCTTTCTTTTCGAGTTGCGTGGACGTTCGTAATTGCCGAAAACGATTTAGCGGGCCGCCCCATCACCCACTCCTCACCTACCAAGGATAAAATGGTCTGACCATCTGACAGGTTGAACGACATTGTTAAACTGAACTTTATCAAAAAAGGATAATACATATTACTTATGGGCGCCCATTATCTATCTACTGGCCTATCCCAGTATATATCCAAGATTATTATCCCAACAGTAAGGCTGCAAGATTAATTGCGTGTCGCTGGTTTGGGCGGCACCTTCAAATCGTCCAGAGGCACTTCCTGCATCTCCAGGTCTTCTTCTACGCTTCCACGGTCGAACTCCTGCTCTCTCTTGGCAACCCTCTGCTCCAAACGAGTCTGCTTCCTCATTTTATTAAAAAAATGATAGTAGAAGCTGAGCAGGAGAATAGTGACGGAGGCGACGGCGAGGAAGATGAGGCCCACTGTTGCAGGGTGCTAGAACTGTTAGCTGGAAGTCATTTGTACCGGATGGATTACCTACAGGCCCCTTAATTTGTTGACTTCTTTCGGACATGTTATGTTTCTTGCTATATAAATACCGTTTCTTTGATTATCCCGATTAGACCATGTGGGGGCGAGGTTGAGGCTTGTGTCTGATAGTCGCTGCACAGGCCAGGTTAAATGAGTGCAGTTACTTTTTTGCTGGCAGGGAAATATGATCTTTAAATAAGCAGAGGGCTGGACCTAAGTTGGCTCAAAGTTCGACGGTACCTGGAGCCATGGATTAGTTCCATATCACGTAAATGAAGCTTTAGATGGGCCCATTCTCAGTTTACTAGCGCGGGGCTACTACCACCACTTCAGATAATCGGCGCCTCTTTCCGCTGCTGACAAAATTTAGAACTCTGGGGAACTCAAACAATGAGCATAAATTATTAAATATACCAAGATTACCACCAAGTCCAGACGACAACGGAACCTTCCCGCTGAAAATGGGTCGTCGAGTCCGTTTTCGTTGGACCCCTTTAGACTGGCTGGTGGCCGAGCTACTGTAAAAGGTAGTAGCGCGCCTGCTTCTCCTTCGTGGTCTCAATAGACCTTTTGAAGACAGGTATCATATTTCCTGTATGTTGCCAACACCGAGCTTTTTTCTGACGGTACATTTTCACTTCAATGCGGTGTGCAGAGCCTGGAACATTGTGTGTAACAGTTTTGAGCCCCTTGACGTGGCTGGTATATCCGGGCCCATATGGTGTCTTCTATCTGCCGCAGCCGGTGGATTCACAAATGATACTGATCATGGGTTTTTCGGTGACGCAGCCGGGAGTTTGAAGGCAGAGTTAAATGTGGTGCGGGAATACAATCTCCATAGTTAGGACACTGCTAGGTGTCTTATTCCACAATCTGAATAAGTAAGGAGAATATGAAGGTTTGAGACGTATTTCTTGAAAACTATAGTTTTCTTCAGCAAATATCACGATTATTGCATCCCAAATATAGAAAGGGCATAATACGGTTCCGTGCATTACTGGTGGCATTTTAGCGACGTTGGATTATTCCAGCAATTGTCATCCACAGAAATCCAACGAGTTGCGTGCTCTCATATACTTCAGCCTGAATATAAACGAGCCACACAGCTGTCGGACCAGAGGAAACCTCAAAAGAGACTCCCGTGACCTGCATTTAATTGTGGGAGCCACTAAGCATCGTCGATATACCAACATTCCCAGAAAGCCTCACTTTGGCATGTGCCTGCCTGCAGAGTTACACACACAAGTAAAAAATGCACGACGGCGGCCAGCCAGCAAATTGTTGGTTACATCGCCAAACGTAAGGGTACGGTATATAATTCGTGCACCACACCGCGACGTTATCCAATACCTCACAAACCAAGCGTCCGGACTGAGACCTACGACAAGCGGCAATGAACGCAACTTCGGGGGCTGGAGCGGGTCAAAATGCTGAAAACCATTCGGGGATAAATCTGGATTGCGCGGAGTGTGTTAAGCTGGCCGAGAAGCTGGAGAAATGCAAGGGTAGCGCCGGTAATAAGACGAATGGGGAGGCTTCTGATAAATCGCCAAAAACACGGAAAGAAGAATGCAAGCACTTGCGAATGAGAATTAGAAAAAGCGGTTAATGCCACGCTAGAGCGGTTTCTACTATATCTTATTTAATGGACGCAAAGGCCCCACGGATATTAAAAAACTGGCCGGTGGTGAGAAAATGGCGGGCTGTGGTCTGCCGCTGCGGAATCAGTTGGGAACCTTCAATGGCGGCACACTTCTTTGCGCCTTTCATTAGTAGCAGAGGCATATACGGAATGAATCAGGCTCAAATATTGAACAATGGATGCCTCGGACGAGAAAACTGTGCGATGTTCTTTGTCATGCCTCTTATTGTTGCGGACGGCCGCCAATGATCCATCGGCCATCTGATACTTATTCTTACCGGCGTCTCAATAACGCCAACGATATTCTGAAAACTTCTAGGGGCTATTGTCGTATCTGTTGAATAGGTTATATAATGGAGGCAAATAGAGAAGATGGCGCCTGCGAAAGATTGTGGTCATTGTTAGGTTTAGCTTGTAAAATAGGCCAACTTGATATGTAATGAATATGAAAACCATCTTCCCCAGTTCAAGAGAATGATAGCGTTCCCCATGATATTTTTGTATTCTAACTAGAAGCCTCTAGACACACCCGGACAAATTTACCTTTGTCGCCAAATAACCTACAAAACCACCTCGACAACCACAACTTCAGCACGTCACCAACACAGCACCAACGCAGCATCATCTGCCTAAAGATCAAGCCTCCCATCTGCTTTTTGAATATCACGAGTCTCAGGATGTGTCTCGCACAAGAGATAATATACCAGCCATGCAAGCACAAAATCCAACAGCCATTTGAATATTGCCCGCCGATGACAAAAACTCTTCAGAGCATCACCCATGTCCTTGAATTTGGGTCCGCAGGACGCGAGTGCCCTAACAACAACACCATCATCCTAGAAACGGTGGACCTTTGCAATGAATGCGCCGAGCAAGTGAAGATCACCGAAGACCTGGCTCTTGCCGCACTAGGGAATATGGAAATTGCCGAGAAGGATACTGCAGGAGGAAAGAGCAAGAATGAGAAGAGGAAGAAGAGAGCCAGCAGGTCACGCAAGGATGCCGGCCTTCTGGCTATTCCTGAGTGGAACACCAAGAGCGTAAGTACAGATAACTGGTTACATCAAAACAGCAGCTTCGCAAGTTTTTAAACTGTGAAAGGTAGCTAATTCTTACAGAGCCAGCGCAGAAACCGCAAGAGATCACGCACAGTGGATTCGTATGATAAACTCAGCCAACCAAAGATCAGTCAGCAGACCTTCCAGGAGACGCTCCAGAAAATCAACAAGCAGACCAGTGTGCAGTCCAGAAACCAGGCCAGCCAGCAGTTTGCCCTAAAGAGAGAAAAGAAATTCCGCAGGTATTATCTTACTACTGTTGAACTTTATCGAAGGGAGGAGAATCGTGCGGAATTACACATGCCACGGTAAGGAAACAGAGCATGGATTTGAAGTCATGTACAGCCAGCTCACAAGGTATACAGTTCTGGTGCAAGTGCCTCGGAGATCAAGCCTTCTGGAGGACACGAGCAGGACGCAGAGCCATTGTATGGCAAGATGCCGGCGGGAATAAGCTCAGACCCATCTCAGACCGTGTATGTTGACAACACCCTTGGGTTAGGATGTAAGGCGTGGCTGTCCATTACACGATGCTAACTTCCTGTTTTGGCAGACTTCCTCTCAGGCTTCCCAAGCGCTAAGTTGTGTCTTCGGCCCTCTGATTAT
Source organism: Pseudogymnoascus sp. 23342-1-I1 (assembly GCA_001662575.1). Classification (NCBI taxonomy): domain Eukaryota; kingdom Fungi; phylum Ascomycota; class Leotiomycetes; order Thelebolales; family Thelebolaceae; genus Pseudogymnoascus; species Pseudogymnoascus sp. 23342-1-I1. Next base: position 137,118 of record KV455030.1, read on the forward strand.
CCGATCCAAATGCCGCACGGTGCTGAGCGGATATATTTGTCAGGTGGCACGGTCACTGGGGGAATAACCTATATATGGGTTGAACTGGATGGGGTCAGTTGCTTGCATAAGATGTAAATAGTCGTTGAGCCCTTTGTCAGAGAACACAGCATGCATGGAGGGCTCTCTTTGTACTAGGACGTTTCACCACAGCCAGAATTCAGAGATTATAACTTGACCTGTCCCTCCGGAGTGTCCATCCTCGCTAGCCGAGCACCAAAAATCGCAACCTGACCTGAGCAGTGAAATACCCCTCAGATAGCATCTCGGGCTTGTATATTGATCATCTTCAAAATTCATCCATGATATCCAGATTCTTTCATGAATTCAGTCTTGAACCCGGCGGCCGTGAGTGTCCCCCAATCAAAGAACCCCCATCGACACTGTTCTAGAATCCTTACCAATCAAGTTTAGCCCATTCCACCTCAATAGCGCGACGCCAGTACGATCCCCGGCCCGTCGGCCGATCCCGATCCCGATCTCGATCTCAACATGTGTCTCAAGACAGAAGCTTATTACACGGAATGCAGCCACCGCTTCCCTCAGTCCTTCCACCACTGCACAAAGATAATCGAGGAGCGCACGACGAAGTGCTGGTGGCCTTTCTCGCTGATGAGCGCGGACCCGTACAAGGAGTGCAACGAGCATCGGTTGGAGAAGAAAAACAGCGAGGGGTTGTGTCCAACTTGCGACTGGGATCTGAACGAGAAGCTGAAGCAGGTCGAGGAAGGCAGGGCTGGTTGAGGGGTGGGAGTTGGCTGGTTATGGCTCGGGCTGAGTTGTACTCGTTGAGGGTCAGGGGTTCCTTTTTACGGCGGAGTTTAAGTGGTTGAGATGTTTGCATTTCGGTTGATATTTGCACCGAAAGGAATGGCATACGATGTGGTTGAGTCGCTGAACAAGAAAGTCTACCTGAAAATAAGAGCATTCGCCACAAGCAAGTAACGACGCCGAGGCTGGGAAAATAACATCGTCCCTCTATCAAACTCCACAGTCCACAGTCCATATTGCATATTGACCTCCATAGGCCTAAACTCAGGATTTCCATCTCCAATATTGTACCAAGCCCATCTACAATAACTGAAAGACATTATATATTCGCAGTAGCTGAGAAGTCACTGGACGACACGTGCACAGAGTCCCCCCAGAGGAACACCACGAGGGCATGATGGCACCGGGGTTTGGTCCTGCATTCCCGATGCCTATTTCTGACTTTATATTCGAAGCAGCGCCGGCTCATGTCTCCATCCATCAAACCGCACCTCGTAGTCTCCACTCACACCAACCTTCGTCTCGAGGTGCTTGAAGCCTATAAAAGGCCGCTTCACCCGAACCACCGTCCCATCGTCCAGCGTAGTCTTTGTGTGATACGCTGAGTCAGAGTCAAATATCGTGGCTAGGATGCACAGAACGACAATGAGGCCCAGAACTGTCAGGGTTGCGGAATGGCCGCTCCCTAACTTGGCAACCAGTACGACGAAGGCTATGCAAGAAGGGCGTGGGTAACAAAAAAAAAGACGAAGGGAATATGGCCGCTTGTAGCGCGTCTGCGCCATCGCGCAGAACTAAGCTCCTAGTTAGCGATTGCATCTCGAGAACCAGCTGTAGATTTGTACCAACGGTTCAAGGGGCGATTTATATTGAGAGTTCCGGTTGCGTCAAGGGACGGGAGGGGCGATTCAAGCTTTTTGCGGGGCTGTTGGCACTTGCTTGTGGGGCAGAGCGGGCCGATCGCGATCGATTGCTCGGGTGTATCCTCCTCTGAACCCCGTAAGATATCCCAAATATCTGAGCAGCTATATAATTGAGGTCTTTGGTCAGTATTAAATGCAAATATAGGCAACGATGTGGATATCATCGCGCATTTCTGCATTGGATCTTACATGGTACGAAAAAGGCAATGAGCTACGGAGTAAGTGTGTGCTATTTTAAGAAACAAACGCCGAAATTTAGCGAACGTCAGAAATGCAACTTCAAATCATGGCGAGAAGAAAACATGGTAGGAAAGATATATTGATTAGTGTCTACCTATGAGATGCATCTGTCTCAGTCTATCTATTCTCACCATTCTTGCGTTTATGCCTCAAGCACTTGTTGCAAGCACTTGATTTCCGTTCCCAAGTCAAATAATAGTCGGCGCAGTTCTGCTTGGGTTGGATTATAGTATACCTGGGAGCTTTCTTCAACTTGCAATATCTCGTCCACTTTTTGGTGTGTCCACACTCATAAAAAGTTTTTGTGGTGACACACATTCTGCGGCTTACCTTGGTTTTGGTTGGAGAGTAGCGAGGATTGGAGTAATTGGGGATGGATAGACTGTGTTTCTGTGGTGCTGTTTGGTTCTGAGATTATGACATGGAAACCTCCCATCTTATATATGGCCATTTGGGACTCCTCAAGGGAAATGTAGTCGCAATAGTAATGAATAATACGAGTTATTCATTCCTTGTCACTCTCAACTTGAAAGGGCCGGTTGTTCTCTGTTGTCAAGCAACCGCCAAAATATCTTTTATATTCCATTTCCACTTTGTCCAGCGACAAAGGCTTTGTTGGAGTAAACGAGCTGCCATAACGAGTCCCGTGGCCACCTGTAGCCATCCCCGAGCCTATTGTCATACCCCGTTCCTTCTCTATTCAGAATCCCCGCCTCCTTATTACTCCACGTGATAACATCATCCGTATTTGGGTCGAGTGAAGCTCCGTCCCACAAAGATTCAAGCAGGCAGCCACCCGTTCCTCAAAGCCACAACAGTTACTCTGCGTTACCTACGAAACAATAATCACCCTGCGCTACCTACGATGTGCAAAAAGATCAAGTTCTACTACTGGAAGTGTGGGCACCGAGTCCAAGCCGGCATCCAAGTATGCAGCCCCTGGGCCGAGCGCTCACAGATCCTTGACAGCAACGGAAAATGCCCGAATGACTGTGTCTCAGTGCAGAGGTGTAATGAAAAGTGTTGGGATTGCACGATTGGCGAAGTCGAAGGGCCGACTATTGCTGAGATTCTCACACAGCTGCGTTCAAACCTGAGCACGGATGGGATGAGAGGAGGTGATCAGGAAGGTTGAAAGGGCGGGGGCCATAGATTCAAGTATAAAGGTAGGTGCTATTTCTCATTGTAATGAGAACAAAGTGCTGTTGCTGATAGTGTGGTTGGATGTAGATTGGCATTGCGTATGGGAGTCAAAGAAATTGCTGTTCATTCCATGGGCCAAGGGTTCGATCTGAGGGAGGACAATGAGGACAAAGGCTACAACAAAGGCTACAACAAAGGCTATTACTGCTACTGGAGGGGAGTTTGCTCTTTTTTGTCTCGGCGCAGATGCAAAATTTGCCAATGATGTATGTTGTTCTATCCCTTCAATGGGCTCAAACCTTGAACAACGACAACATCACGTCTGGATGCGAATTTCATGTATTCAAATGCGAAGCCGTTCTGCACCAGCTATGAAAGAAGAAGAAAGTGTAAATATGACCAAGATTCCCATCGAAATCCAAAAATCAAACTCACCACTTCCATTATCGAAAACCCCATCAAGATCATCAGAATCATCAAGTCTAATAGTAACTAGCCAAACAACTCCAGCACAACCACACGAAATCCCACCACAACCCCACAGTCACTTCAACTATGTGCTGGTTAATAACTTCATACTATTCCTGCGGCCACATCGGGTACCATGAGAGACCATGTACCGAGGTCCGACATGGCCACCGATGCAGCGGCCAAACCGTCGACACAGAAGAGGTCGATGAGTGCTGCCACAGATGCATCTGCCGCAATAGAGACCACACCTCCCGTGGTCATCGGCACTGAAGAGACGGAATGGAGAGGTAAGTCCTTTCGTTCAGCATTTGTTGTTGACGGAAGACTAGATATTAAATAGACTTTTGTTTTTGCTGCCTCCATGTCCCCAAGTTCTTCAATCGTGATTTTAGTTTGGTTGTCGAATTAAGAAGTGAATTCGGATATATGTAGTAATTCGTAGAAAAAGATAAAGTTGAGATAAATAACGTGAGATATACCGCTGAGCTTATGTGTTATAGTATTTTCGATTGGTCCTGCCGGTCATTTAAGTTTCAGGAGCTGGAAGTAGAAGATCCGAGTGCCATTTTAAACCGCGGATATTCTTTGTTCGAAAATCTCTTCTAGCTCTTCAAGATCTTTTGCATATTCAAGTTTACCTTGAAGAATAGTTCGGATTTCTTCCTTTGCAGATTTACTTCTTTGGATATCTTCGGGTCTTAAACTGCCTCTGGAGCATATCGCTTCTGGGTTTGCACCATGCTGTAGCATAGTCTTCATTATCTCGATCCATCTTCTCTCATTTTGAGTATGCAAGTTAACAGCAGCAATACCTCTCGCATATGAACCCACGCGGCGAAAGATATCCAACCCGCTAACTACAGCTTCCTCCCACACAGTTCTGTAGCGAAATTTCTCGTTTGGGTCCGCTTTAAGTGATAGCAAAATTTTAGCAAGACGAATATCAGGAAGATTATATCCAACGCAAGCATAATTTCGTGCCCTACCCTCTGCTAATAAAGGTTCTCTGGGGCTGCCGATGTAACGAGTGGAAACTGCGTATGCCAGGATTGGTGTTTTGAATCTGGCACCGGCTTGGATGTCACCACGAGTGAGTTTACTTTCAACATACGAGGCCAACCCTGCCTGAGCAGCGTAAGATAGAAAGCTCTCGTATTCGTTGGAAAGTAGGCCATATTTCATAGGCTCAAGTGCACTCCAATGATCTCTCTTCGCTACCCCAGGAGGAAGGATGCCGCCCAGTTTTGTGCACGTCGAATCGAGCTCATCAAGAAGACAAAAATATGCCTTCTGATTTACGCCATCGGCCTCTGAAGACAGCGCGTAATGCATCGAATCTGCGATATAAATATATTCAAGACTAAAGGATCCGCGCTCGAGTGGGTCGATGATCTCTTCTAAGCTTTTAAGTCTAAGGATACATGCACTGAGCAGTGCAAGACTTGGATCAAATGAGCCTTGACGTTCTTTTGGGAGCCGATCAATCCACAATGCCTCCCTAAGGAAAAATTCCTTGACTGTTTGGTGCATAAAAATAACGTGTTTCCCTGGCGCCTCAAGAAGGCCTCCGCAACGGCTCATTAACCGCAGCCTCATCTTCTTTCGACGCGGCTCTAGTTGCTTATCAGGAATAAGATTAAGGGGCGCTTTAACAGCTACCAATGCATCAGGGAGACTTTCTAAATCGACATCGCCGGCGAGATTGTTTTCGAAGGGTCCGTCTGCAGCAAACTCAAGATCTATAAGATCGAGATCATTCCAGGCACGAAGTAAAATCCGAATGTATCTAGACGCCTGAATTCTGTATTCTGGATCGATGTTTTTAAGCATCGTGGCATAGAGACCCCTTTTTCCCCCCAAACGTGGTGGAAGGGAGTCCAGCTTAACTAGAAGCTCAGGGATGGTATCGCCGTTGTTGAAGCCCACCACTAACATGTCAACAACTAGTCGAACCCACAAAAAAACACCCTGCGCCTTGAATACTATTGAATCTGCTAGCTCGCTCATGCTATTTGTTTCATCTACCGTCGGCGTATTTTTGATATCCCCAAGAAGGTGGGTTCTTGTGAATTTGGTGATGTCCATCGCAGTAAGGTCGTGCAGTCGAAGGCGTGGGAAGCCCTCAAAAGCTTGTTGAAAAGGAGTTAACTCGCGACTAGACAGGCAAATTTTAACATTTGTAGTGTTAGCTGCTACTTTAAATAAATCGGCGATCTCCTTGTGTCCGTTGGCTATCCAGTGGCTGCGCCCCCATACCGATTCATCATCGTTTTCGCCCTCGTAAAAGAGATCAAAGTCGTCATCAGTATAGTCTTCCATCCGATCCATGATTCTGTACTCATCTAACCCATCCGCAAATATGCATAGCTTAAATAAGTCGGATGTGTGAGCCAGTAGAATTTCGAATGCCTTTTTCAAATTTGCCCAGCTCGAAAGTCGATGGAATTGTCTGTCGTTGGTCTCAAACTCATCTTTAAAAACTATAGGAATAAGCTCTCGTTTCTGCGAGAGGATTTGGTGGAGCAGGCTTCGAATGAGGCCTTCGCGAGATTTTTGGAATGATTTCCCTCTTTCGTAAAAAAAGAATGCTGCGAGCAGCAGAGGTTTGTTGCCGGCCCACGTCCTCAAATGATTCCTTGTTCGTTCGTCTTTCCAAATATACTTCATCAGCGTTGATTTTCCTGACCCGGCCTTTCCGCTAATCCAGTAGATAGGCTTTGCATCCTTCGCTAGCCAGGGGGCAATGCTAGAGGTACCCTTTACTTCAGTCGAAGAGTGGTTTTGATCGGATAGTATCCAATTAAATGTCTCCGCGTGGGCCTTTTCAATATTTTCTTCTCGGTCGTCTATTGTGTCAAAACATAAAGCATCAAGAACGTCTATATTGGCGTTAGAAAATTGAGTTTGAATAAGTGGCTAGGGTATGGTACCGTCAATCATATTTTGCATTTCTAACGCGACGTTAGTGAAGCGCGCTAGATTGATTCCGATCCTTCTACCTCATTTCCAGTATCCATACTTGCCATACATGCGGAATAGGCTTGGGGCCTGTCTCTCTTTGCGGCGATGCAAAAGGACTCGGACATTCTACGTATGGATATTAGACAGCTTACCTTCATGGCCATCCAGAGCTTCAACGAGAGAGACTATATGACCTGATATTCTTCGATACCCAATATCTTGCATGCTTAGAAACTTTGTCATGTCCATGTGATTAGCTGGTATGGAATCTTTTCGCACATTGAAACCATCCATGGATGCCGAATATTCCGGAACAATCTATCCATACATCAGCGCTTGAAATTACGAGAACTAGAATTTTTGGTTTTCATTACTGACCATGCCAATGGCAGTTGGTAGCTCCTCCCTGATGCAAACAATTGGGATTTCTCTAGTAATAGTCGTGAACTGTTCTCGCTGGTTCTCAAGTACTTCGGAGTCACGGGAAAGTGTGCGAAGGAGTTGTTTATTTGGCTGTCGAAGGGAGACCTTAGCAACGCTGGCTATTATGTTCGCAAAATCAGTCTTGCCACTCCCACGATGAGGCGTGCCAAGAAATATTATTCCCTTCGCGTGGCTGTATATATTTCCTAGCGACGGATGCCGGCCGTGGCTCTGGTATGCCGCCGACTTTATGAGAGCCTTGCCATCAGTTAGTATTCGTCGAATATCGGACAGACAGATCCAACTAGCAACCAACCTCTTTGATAACAAGTCCACCAAGGCTATGACCAACAAATATAACTGGACGGTGCTATTTTATGGATATCAGTCTCTGTTCGTTAAACATCGTGTCATGGAAGCGCGGCAGAATAGAGCACTTTCTTACCGTATCACTGCGCAGCATCGCAACATCACTAAGCAACGTTTCTGAGTGACCAAAGATACTCTCCTTGCTTGCATATTTCAAGGCATTTGCAACGCCCGAATCATATCCCCAGGTAATTATTCGCACGTTTGGGATATCGTGCTTCAGAAAATCCCGAGGCCAGCAAACGAGTTCCTTAGACCAGGTCTCGAGGGCGTTTCCTCGTAATCCATGAACAAAGACGATACTACTGAGATTAGTTTACCTCATGCATATGGGCGGTGGCGAGCCTACTCTGCGACTATTTTACCTTCCCCTTCATGGAGAACATAGGTCCCCAGTGGAGCCTTGTCGAATGACTCTGCTTTTAAGTCATCGTCCGAGCCAGATTTTGATTTCCCCGAGAAAAGGCTTCGGAGTTTCATCTTTAGTAACAACAACGACCATGCGGCCAGTATAGTCCCGTTGTTGAAGGTTTAGTTCAGGTCCAACAAATACCCCTCTCTGTGGTATTTTCGAGGCCTCAGGCTTGGTGGCGTTAGATTATATGCACGCTGACAATTACGTAATCACCAGGCCCTGTACAATACACAGTATGGCTTGTTTGAGCTGATTTAGGATTCTTATATTAGTAGTGATTGCTTTGGGTTGAATTTTGAATTTGGATTTGGATTTTTTAGTGCCCTGAACTTGTTGGTGAGTGCAACCGTTGTATGGAGGGGGCCGGTTATTTGAGATTAATCCCACGTGGTTAACTAGAGCCACAGTTTAGTCCCTGACACGCACGATGATACAGAGTTTCCTCATGATAATAAACATCATTCTGCAAAGTGTAGGTTAGTTTCTTCTAGGATCTCCAAGATTAATCAGAAGAGTAATTGAAGGGGGGAGAGAAAAAGCGATGAGTAGCAGATAATATTATAAATATTCAAATAATAAAAACTAAAGGACAAATATAAAAAACGAAATATCAAATTGTTACTGGAAGCACAAGTGAAAGAATAGAACCCGCAGACCCGAAGCCTTATTAAGAAGACTTATATATTTTTGAATTTAGCCAACACGGGTGTCCTTCAGGCAGCGGTTATAAGGACCATTTACTATGTGGTTATCATATTGATCGAACAACTCCGATATAATTGGTAGCAAAATGACGATGAATTCAAAATCTAATACGAACCTCCCTAAAAACTATGAAAGTTCAAACAATGTGCCAAAACCGCATTGCATCTGCCAACCTCTTAAATAAATATATTACTTAGATTATGTTGTTCAAAGCATCTGTGATCGCGCTGATAATCTTCCATATGTCAACTTTAAGTAGCGGGGCACGGGCCACTACCGAAACGCTACGCCAAGAAAAGCGATCATCGCTCCAACTTCAAGCTTCCCGAAATCTCAAGATTCTCACCAAACGACCCAATCCCACCGCAACCAACCCTCCCAAACAGCAAAAATGGGCTGGTTCTGGGGCGCCACCGCAGACGACAAGAAGTCCTCCGCCGATCCCCTCCGCGACCTCGATCCCAGTCTCCAAGCATTCCTCAAAAAAGAATCCCCCGTCCAATACTCGCCCTCCGCGCCCCCTCCAACACAACCCCAAGCGCAACAACCCACACAACCCACCGAAAAGACCTCCTCCGAACCCCCCGCCGACCCCAATGCACCCCCCACCCTCTTCAAAGACAACCGCTACGCCCACCTCTGGAAAACCTACACCCCGCAATCCGCCGTCGAGGCAGCCTCGAAATCCGACGCCGAGAAGATCTCCGACGTCCTCGAGGGCTACAAGTACCGCAAGGCTGAGATCGGGCGCGCGGCGCTGGAGAACTGCGCGCTGGAGCAGTGGGAGGTGAATGAGTGCTTCTCGAATGGGGGGGTCAAGGCGCGCCTCACCATGTGTCGCACGGAGAATAAGAGTCTGGAGCGCTGCGTGGAGATGCAGCAGAAGTTCCTGAAGGCGCTGGGGTATCTGAGCACATTTGATAGGGGTACGGATGTGGACGAGAAGATCCAGATGCATGCCGATACGCTGTATCACCGCATGTTGGCGCAGGAGAAGGCGGTGGCGGAGGCGGAGAAGGAGGGGAAGGAGATGCCGAAGTTCGCGCCGCTGCTCGAGAAGGGCGGGAGCTCTGTTACTGCGGCGGCGGGTGCGGCGAAGGAGGAGGCGCCGGAGATACCGAAGACGAGCCCGCTTGCGAAGCTACCGCTCGATATCCAGGCGCAGATCAAGGAGAAGCTGGAGGGCTTGTCGGGGATCGAGCGCGAGTTGCAGGAGAAGGCGTTGGCGGCGGAGGTGTCGGCGGGGCAGGAGGTGAAGGCGAATTTGAAGGATATTTATAAGGATTCGAATGCGGAGAGGCAGAAGAGGGTGGAGGAGGGAAATGAGACAATTGTGGATAGGGTTTCGTCGATATTTGGAGGATTCAAATAGGTGGGTGGGAGAGTGTTTTGTGTGATAGGGGTGGTGGATGGGAAAATGGGACGCCCTGTATGATTTGGATGGGATGTGGTGTACGAAAGGAGGAGTTGGATCTGAGCGCTGCTATTTATGTGTACAAATAAGGAAAATATACCTCCCACATTCTCTTCCTGCCTTAGTCTCAACGTGCCGTGTCAGAGCTCCGAGTATCCTGCACCTCGTCATGTAGATTCACACTCATTAATTGCCAAACGCAGCTTCAACAGAAACACAGATCTCGAATAGACAATGATACAGACAATGCTCTATTAAACAATAGCCTGCCACCACTCACAACAATCACGCCTGCCCTCCCACCAGCTACCTCCTTTTGCAATTCTAAATTCGGCCCTCCCCCACTAAAGCAAAGCCTTAATAGTCACACCCCCCTCCCACGCATCTCCACCCTCCAACTTCGTCCACCCCGCCACCTGCCCCGCCTCCACACACAACATCTCCTTCCACCCATCCTTGGGCGCGAAATCCTTGATCCCCTTCGCCTTCTCCTCCCACGGGTTCCAGACAACCACGTTCTCGAAGTTCTCGCGCACGATCTCGAAGGCGGGCGTGCCGTTCGCGGAGACCGTCAGTGCGGTCTCGACGGACGCGGGGGTGTAGACGCGGTCGGTCTCGCCGGTGATGGAGAGCGTAGCCGGGGAGGTCGGGGCGGTCGTGGTGGATGCGGTGACTTTGTCGAAGTACGGCGCGCCAGCCAGGCCCTCAACCGTCGTCGTCGCGATATCCTGCACACATTAGCCTCACTCCTTCCCCCCCCCCAAAACCAAACGACAAGAGAGAGAAACACCAACCTTAACCCTCAAATAAGTATGCATCAGCACCTGAAACTCCCACGCCTCCCCCCCATCATTCCTAACCAGCATGCTCGTCCGCAACGCCCCCCTCGTCAGTGCAACCGAGTAGATCAGCCCAAACTCCCCCTTCCACGCCTCCCGCGCCTCGGCGCTCAGGTTCTCGGGCCCGAGCCCGAAATCAAGCTTCACACCGCCGTCGCCGCCCTTGCCGTCCGATTCGGTCGTCGATTTGCCGAGGAACTCCCAGCGCGATGTGCGCGCGAAGCCGTGCTGGGGGAGCGCGGCCGTGGCGGGGTGGCCGGTGGATTTACCGAAGACCTGTAGAGGGGGAGGTGTTAGCTTCTCTTCTCTTATCTATCTCTCCGGTTCCGATTGATTGATCGACCGGACGGCCTGGCCTCTTAGACGATGCGCGGGGTATGGCCTGTCACTGCCACCACTAGGACTTGGGAATATACGCACAGGAAACACCAACGGCACTCCACCCCTCACCGCCGACCCACCGCTCAAATCCGCGCCCTCGCTCACCCATAGCTTCTCCCCTCCCTTATCCTTCCAGCTCACCACCGTCGCGCCGTACAGCAGCACCTCGACGCTCTCACCCGTCGGCAGCGTGGCCGTCACGCGTCCATTGTCGTGGGTTATGGTTGCGCTGGCGGCGGGCTGCGCGGGGGTCGCGGAGAGGGAGAGGTTGTTGGGCTTGGGGCGGGTGGAGGACATGGTTGTGGTGTTGGGTTGGGGATGTGGTGGTGGGTATGAGGGGTTGATTTGGATCGGCTTTGTCGCGCTGTGTCGTGTTGAGGGCGATTCCGAATCGTGTCTGTCTACTACTACGCTGTAAAGATGTGTACGTAGTATAAGCAAGTTCACTTAATCGTAGTCGTCGTCGTCGAAGCTACCGTCGGAGATGTAGGATATGAATATGTTGGGTGATTGATGGCCGTGGTTGTTGCTTATAGCGGGGCAAGCCGAACCCAACTTCCGCTGAGCGATGATGACAGAGGGAATTGAGGGGAGCTGAGCTGATGCGAAACATGCGGGGTCCCTCGTTTTACCCACCACCGCATCCACCATCCAACACGCCTGTCCACTACCTCAGCCCGCCACACCACAGCCAACCATCCGTGCATACTCTGAAACGGGGAAACATGGAATATGTCAATGGGAGAGCTCGGTGTGGCGTTTGATCTGCTGTACGGCGTCGCATTGATGGGGGAGGGGTTGTCATGCCTTTGTGGTGGTTTGTGGTGGTGGAACCTGTATGTATGGTGACGGGGATGAGATCTTGATCAGGGTATGGAGGGACCCTTATCTACAGGACCCTTATATCGAGGTTTCACTATAATTATAAATACAGCGTAATACAATAATAGTAGTCATAACCTCTATACAATTCAAATTCGAGATAAACCACATCTCCAATTCCACAAATCCCTATGATACAACCCGTACTCCATACAGAAAAAAAAAACGCCGATACAGTTATCCTTTCCCCCACCGTAAACAAATTCCCCCCTTTCATCCGCGCTATGCTCGCTATGCTTATGTACTGTACGTATGGGTATGTCTCCTCTCTCCCCTCTCAGCCCAGACGCTTGGCCCGACGACCGAGTAATTTTTATATCATATCCTTCCCAATCCCAATCCCTTCGCTGAATGCATGGTCCCCCACCCCTCTTCCATAGACTCTGAACGCCTACGCAGCGCTCCCCCTCCCCCTCCTCTCCGCCGCATAAAGCTCCGCCTTGAAATCCCACACCATCTCCTCCATCTGCATCGCCTCCACCCTCGACACCGTCCCCGTCTTCAGCCTCTCCATCAGCTCCTTAAACATCGCCACCGCCGTTGCGCCCGAGAACTCCTTATTCTCCTCCATCTCCACTTCGTCTTCGGCAACAGGAGTAGATTCCACAACAACTTCAGATCCCGCAGCCGCAGCGTCTGCAGGAGCAGGCCCAGCAGCATCCACATCAACAGACGACTCCCGCACCTCAGCCATCCCATCCCAAATCTGCGCCTCAGCCTCCTCATCCTCAGCCACCCCTCTCTGCTCATCCTGCTGCACCCCCCCCTCCCCAGCACCATGCATACTAACATCCTCCTCCCCCTCCACCCCCTCCTCAAACTTCACAAACGAGTCCTCCACCACCTCCGCCGGCACAGCATCAAGATCAACCGACTTCCTCGACTCCCTAACCTGGCTCTCCTCTTCATCATCATCAGCCATAGCGCGACTCCTCCTCCTCCGCCGCCCGAGCTCGCTCTCCTCCCACTTCGCAGTCGAGGTTCTCTCGCGGCGAGACCGGCGGCTGCGGGGTGTGGTGTCGATAACCATCGCCTCTGTGTCTTCCGTCGTCGGTTCAGGGGATACGTGGCTATTCCGCACCTCCTCCTCCTCGCGGTCTACGCGCTGTCTCTTCGCGCTCTGTGACCGCGTGACGACTTCCTCTTCCTCATTCTCGCTATGTGGCGACTTTCTCCGTCTCGTCTCCATCTCCGCTGACCTGGTCGCTATAGGACTCTCAGGGATCGTGCTCGCGATCTCGCGCTTCCTGGCATGCGAGCGCGTGCGCGCGGGTATACTCTCCTCCTCCGGCTCCGGCACTACTGGTTCCTCAGGTACGACAGCGCGGGCTAGTTTATCGGAGCTACGCATGCTACGCATCGACCGCGGTGCCTCGACGGGAGTAGACTGCTGCTCTGCACCAGCAGTACCACGGCGACGCTTCCGCGTTTTCCTAGTCTCGGGCTCAGGCGCAGGCGAAGGCTGCGGTGACGCAGAGACACCGGTGTAAACCCCATCTTGAAGGTCTGCCGAGGGATTGAGGAGGAATAAACTGCGCTTGAAAGCCGCAGACCCCCTTGGTTCCTCAGTGGGAGGTTCGTCATTTTGTTCGGTAGGCAGCTGCACGCTCTCATCCGCGATAGAAGCAGATGCGCTCGTCCCCCGGCTCACGTCCGTAGTTGATCCTCTCCGGTTCCGGCGGCGCCTCTTGCGGCGTCCGCTACTCTGGGCGCTGGGTTGGTCGGCCTGCGCCTCGAGTTGGGGCGAGGACTGCGCGTCTACAAAGACCTCGTCGGTTGTTAGGTCGTCGCGCTCGCGGATAGCGTCAAGGTTCGATAGGGCGTCCGAGAAGGTCGATTCATGTATTGGTTCGTCGACTTGCTCTGGTGATTCCCCGTTGTGGGGGAGGGGGAGTGCTTGCATCAATATAGACGAGCCGTCACTCCCCCCATCCTCCTCAACAACCTCTCCATGCACCACCTCTGGAAGGCCAAGCGCATGCTGCTCCAGAAGCAACGAGTCAATCGACCCAAACGACGTAACATTCCAAAACTCATCACTCGCCGACGGCCCCCCCTCCCCCTCCCCCTTCGGCGGCGAACTCGGCACATCCCCATCCTCCATCCCAAGCACCCCCTCGCTCGCCCCCCGCCGCGGCGTAGGCGACGACGTAATGAAATCATCCTCCCCCTCCCCCACCCGGCCCACACTCGGCGTCCCCCACGCCGCCTCCCCCGCGACGGGCAGGTCCGAGCTGAGCGCCAATCTCTCCCCGGAGCGCCTCGTCTTCATCCTCCTCGGGCTCTTCCGCAGATCGGGAAACATCGCTGCGGCCTCCTCGTGCTGCCTCTCCTTGACCTCGCGCTGGCGGTCGGTGAGGAGCTGCGAGTCGTCGTCCCCGTCGGCGGCGGCGGGGGGCGAGGATTCGATGGCCGCGAACTGGATTTGGGAGTCGTCGTGGCGGAGGCGGGGGGTGGTGTCTCGCTTCCCCTTTCCGCGGAGCTTCGAGGTCGAGAGACGCTTTTTGGACGCGGATTTGGATAGCTCGATGCTGGGGTGGGGGGATTTGGTTTTCCGGTGGGAAGGAAGGGGCGAGGATTCGAGATAGGGTGTTACGCCCCGACTGGCCGGGCGGCTGGAGAGGCGGAATGACATAGCTTGGCTGTCTGAGTCGGATTCGATGAATTGCGGTCCGCTGGGTGTGGCAGCTTCGTCGTATGCTGTTGGGAAGTTTGGAAGCTTCAGGTCAGCGACGGGGCGGAGACGGGCTAGTGCCTTTCCGACGTCAGGTGGGTAGGAGATGGTAGATTGTGTCCCAAATGTGGTGTTCCATAGGGTGATGGCAGAGTTGGCGATGGGTTTGCGTTTGCTATTTAAGCCAGCAGATAGGAGGGCGTTTAGCTTAGAGAGGGCGATGGTGCCGTCTACTCCAGAAATCGCAGTAGAAGCCTGCGAGCGTATCGCTTCCCAGAGACCCGTAATAGCCTTAGAAGTCGAACTCCTAGACTTCACAACCCCCTTCACATCCCCTATCCAACTCGCACCACCCCTCCCAATCGCCGCAAACAAGTCCAGCGAATGCGCCCCAGGACACCGCTCAATCAAAACAGTAGCACCAGCCAGCAACGCATCCGCAGCCACCGGATCCGCGCTACACTCCTCATAGCACTTCTCCAGATACATATTCACGGTGTCATACAGGTGTCTGTAAGGATCCGTAGTAGCAGGCTTGGGACTACTCGTCGACGCGCCCCATAGCCTCCGTCGCGCCGCCTCAAGCGACTGCGCGTCAACGGGGTAACACGCATCGCCCACCAGGACTGCACACATCCCCGCAAGAGCGCGCACATCTGTGCGTCCCAGCTGATTGGCTAGACACCTCGCAAGCGGATCAACAAGACACAGCGCGTGTCCGCCGTCGCCGACTTCGGTCCTGATATAGCTTGACGCAGCGCGGAAAAGGGTCTCCAGATGCGGAATCCCCTCTGACACGACGGTAGTGAGGCCGTACTCGAGGACGCGGACGATGCCGCGCAAAATATCGCCTTCTTGCTGCTTGTTGTTCGCGCTGGAGCTGGGGGTATGGCTGTGTCCGTCTTCCGTCTCGTTGATGGCCTGGGCGAGCATATCAGCCAGGACGCACCAGACCGTTTCGGCCGGGTGGATGTCCGAGCCGCGGACTGCCTCGGGCAGACACTGGACTAGGTCCTGGCAGAATTCGAAGCGCGATGTGCGCGAGGTCCGGGCCTCGTAGAAGGGGTTGAGGATGGCGCGGACAGCCGCTTTGTAGGTAGTGCTGCACTGGAGGTCTGCTGCCGCCTCGACAAGGAGGACGATAAGGTATTGAAGTGGTGATTTGATAGTTTTTGGGAGGCGGTGGGAAGAGGGAGTGGCGACGGCAAGGAAGGCGTTTTGTTCAGTGACGGAGAGCTTCTTCTCTGTAAACGGAAGTATTCCTAGGATACACACGCTCTCAGTTACGAGGTAGACCATCCCATCAAGGTAAGCCGCTGGATCCATAGTCTCGCCCTGCTTAGCCGGCTGCGGACCCTTCTGCCAGAACCTACGCAACATAGTAAAAATCCGCGCCACACACTCCATCGTCTCATTCGAGACTTTAATCTCCTTCGCCCCCGCCGCAGCAACAGTCACCAAGAAGCTCCTCCACAGCTCCGTAGGGTGACTCCGCGCCCTCCCCAGATCAGCAAAGCGCTGCTCGAGAAGCTGCTCCATGACGTCCAGGACGCGCACGCAGTTCTTGCGCACCCACTTCGAGTCGAGGGATGGGAGCTCCGAGGGCTTGACGAGCTCGGCGGACATGGCGCGGTCTTGTTTCCATGGCGTGGCGGGGGATTGCGTGGAGGGCTCGAGGAGGGAGTGGAGGATTTCAATGGCTTGCTCGACGCCGTCCATGCTTTGCGTTCCTTGGTCCTCGCCTTGGTCGGAGGTGGTGGTTGATAGCTTCCCGATCAGCGGGACGACGTAGGAGTCCCAGTACAAACTAAGCTGTGCATGTGACGCGGTGGGGTTCAAAGTGTAGTACAGCAGATTGCAGATGCTGCTGATAGTGACCTGGAACATCTCCTTGCCCTGCTTACTAGTATTCTTGCGGTTGAGCTGCCCGATAAATGGCTGATGCAGCATCTTGATGAAGCGGGGGTTGGTCTTCTCGTCCGGCCGGATAGCAAAGACGAGTCTGTTCCAGGCAAAGTTGGCCTCACGCTTAACCTCCGGGTCGCCGCTATTGAAGCACTTCTGGAGCGTCTGGAACCACGGTGTCATAAACTCCCAATGCTCCAACTGCGATGGGCGCGAGCGGAGAAATAGGGTGACCACGCTCCAAATCTGCGGCACAGACGGCACATCCTGCTTCGTCTGTATAGCAGCATTGAGACGTCCAGCGTAATAATTCCCGTACTTCCCCCCCTTCTCGTGCGGCGCCTGAAACAACTCTACCACAGCCCTCGAAACCTTCAACTGCGTCCCAAACTGCAGCGCAGCCTCGAACCCAAACGCTATGACTGGGCTGCGCACCTCCTTGACGCTGACGAGCATATCCTCAAACACATCCTTCAGCCAGTCATTATTCGCCACCAGCGCCGGCTTCGCCTGCTTCAGAAGCTTCCTGTATATCCCCAGCCGCCCCAGCACGATGCTCTTCCCCCTAACATGCTCCGCCACCCCGTGCGTAGCCTTGAGCACCCGCGCCGCCCGCTCAGGCGTCATGATCTTGGCCGAGAAATTCTGCTGCCCAACCACAAACATAAGGTGCTTCGCGACATCCTTCGACACCCCCGGGTCCTCAAACGCCGCAATCGCATGTTCCAGCACAAAGACCGAGAAATCCGCCGGCAGCGGCTCAGTCTTCCAAAACAGGCTCGCGAGCAGGATGAGCGCGTTATTAATCAGCACCGTATCCGCCGCCCCGGACGCAAGCTGCGCCGTCATATCGCGCTGTATAAACTGCGCCAGCAACCCCATCTTATCCCGCAGCGCCCTCGCATCAGGTATATCCCCCGTCGCCTTCAGCACGCCGGAAAGCGACATATACGCGTCCACCCTGCTCATCCTATCCCCCCCCGCCAGCTGCTTCGCCACCGACTCCAGCATCTCCGCGAACCCCTCATCCGTCAACGGCTCCGCTGCTGTATCGAATCCTGCCGCGCTACGGGCCACGGGGATGCTAGCACCATTATACGGCTTCAATATCGACTTTGGCGCCTTCTGCCCGCTCGACGGCGGCAGCGACCTCAGCACCCGCTCCCTCGACGCACTCGTCCTCTGGCTCAGCACGCCGGGCGTCTCGGCGCAGTCGTCATCCACTATCGACCAGCCGACCTTCTTGTGCGAGCGGTCTGATGGCGTCTCGACGGCGATGGACTCGACAGACGACTTGGGCGAGGCGTTGGGCGGCGTCTTGGTCCCGAGGCCCATGGACAGGATGCGCCGCAGGAGTCGGGGGCGTGGCTCGGCGGGTAGGGAGTCGCGCGGTGGTGTTGGGGGGCGGGGGGGGAGCGATTCGAGACTCCGGGTTGTGCTGGGTTGAGGCACCATGGCTGGGTGATCCGGGGCCGTTGGGAGTGGGTGCCGTGATTCATGGGGTTAGGAGGCCATGAGTGTGGTGTGTCGGTGTGTGAGTTTGGTGAATGCGTGAGTTATGTTTGGGTGTTCGAGGTGTGTTTGTTCTGTTGAAGGGGGGAATTTTTTTGGTCGTCCCCTTGTTTGGAGGGAGAGGTGGTTGAGGGTTTTCGTGATGCCTGTCGCTTTGGTGCACGTTACTTTTTGGCGACGCGCATAACGCGTCGCCAAACCACTTTACGCGACCAAGGCTGCTTTTTTTGTACGGGGCGTTTTCCCAGCGTCGTCAAGGGTCACGTGCGGGAATGTCGAAATGTTCAAGTCACGTTTATTTCCAGATCACGTGCATTTCACTTCACCTGCGATATTTTATCACTCCCTCCGTAAGCTTCTCGTTCCTCGGTGTTATTCCCACCCAACACGGTCAAATAAATATGCGCCTTCAGTTGCATTAGTATTCTCATCCGCACACCTGCCCAATTCCATGTCTTCTAACTCGGGGATGCCGCTTTCTCCTTCCCCCCCAACATCACCCAACACTCTCTCTGCATCTTCTCCCTTTTACCCTCATGCTGTTGGTTGTCTATTACTCGGCGTTGGATATCGGTTTGGGATATACACCGCCGAGTCATCACGTGTTTCCCCGCCAGAGTATTGGGTGGCTAAATGCCTGCCCAGCACACACCAACATCCCCTCCAACAACTCGTACAGTACACACACCACACAGCACCCCATGTATCCCCCTACCACCCCCTCCCCCATCTCCTCCACCTTCCCATCTGCCTTTCTCCCAAGAACACAACAGGCTCCACCCCATCAGGCCACACGCGCATGATGCCACGCCGCGCCCCTGCACCCTCCCCCTACACCCGACCCGGCGAGGTGAGACCGGTAGCCCTGTCCGTGGCGTGCACTAGGAGGACGCAGGCACGGTAATGGGCAGGGAATTGGAGGGGAGGGGGGCAGAAAGGCAGAAGGGAAGGTGAAAGGCAGAAGTGATGGTGGAAGTGATGATAATGGTGGAGGGACGGGACGGGATGCCATGCGATATACGAGCCAGCCGAGGCATAACATATTCGCCCGTGTGGGTCAGGTCCAGGCCGGGGTCAATGTCATCGAGCCTCTCTCTAGACTGATCCGGGGCACCCTAGACCCCCGTGCGTGCGTGGTGGGCCGTGTTATAGGATTTCTTACTGCATGCACGCACGGGTGTGCGGGTATGTGAGATGCTTGTCTTGTGTTGGTATATAGTAGATATGATATCCTCTCTCCCTTCCCCGGAAAATAAAAACAGATCTATGACTTTGCCGGCGCTTATGAGATGCTTCCAATGCTTTGGTGGGTAGGTATGCTTGCGGATAACAAAACAGATCCAACAGTGGTATAACACCAAATATGCCTCTTTCTTTCTTTCACTTCCCCACCTGCCTGTCTACTTCCCCTCCTCCTCCCTTCTCTACCCCACAAGCATCACTCACCACGCATCCTCTCCTCCCCCTCAACCCCGACCATCCCCCTCAAGTAACAAACCTCATCATCGCCCTAACAGCCCTCGGATTCGGGCCTGCCACCAAAAAAAGTCAGCGCAGGCCCTTCCAAAAAAAGCAGCACAACAAACAACATTACAGTTCCACATCCACATCCACATCCACAACACCAAAAAGAAACACCACCTCACCACACCTCCCAACCACCACACACACACACCTCACACCCCACCTCCACACCCTCACCGATACCTCTTCGAAACAACAAGACTCATCCTACCTTTCCTATCCCTCCTCACCGCCGCCACCGGCTCGCCCCCCCCGGCATCCCTCTCATACAACACCACCTCCCCCCCCTCATCCCTCGCATACTCCGCGTCCCTAATCCTCTCCACCCTCACCACCCTTCCCTCGGAATCATACCGATAACTATGCATCCTCCTCTTCCCCTCCGGAAACACCGGGATCGGCGCCACCGTCAGACTACTATCAATATACTCCTCATGCCGCGGCGTCGGCCCCATACTGCGACTCCGATGGTGATGCCGGTGCGGGTACCCGTAGCGCTCGTCATAAATGGCCGCGGTAGTGATATTAGTAGTGGTAGTCACCAAATCCGTGGACGCGGGAGGGGGACCGAGCCGGTTCCGCGGGGAGACGTGGATGATCTCGGGAACTTGGGAGTAGTCGCGCGGTGCGGGCGGGGGGGGCGTGGGGACGTGGACGAGGTGCTGGGGGTAGTTCGTTGGGGGGGGGGAGTAGATGGGGGGGGGGATGGGGGGGGGTGCGGGTGGTGGGGGTGCGGGGGCGGGGGGGGCGTAGATTCTTTCGGTGTGGGTTTCTTCGATGATTTTGTCGGTGTGTTCGGTTTCTGTGGGGAGGGGGGTTAGTGAGGACTCACTTGGGGTTATGGCGGTGGGATGGATGGGGAGAGAGGGGGAGATGTAGTGAGGAATGGGGGGTAACGCGACATACTAGTCTCTCTCCTATACTTCTCGCTGAGCTGGAGAACCTCATCGATGTGCTCGCGCCCCAGCGCCTTCTGGATAATGATCGTCGAGTCCTGCTCAGAATTAGCCCACGTCTCTCACACCCACCCACCAGGGACATCACCAAACTCACCTCCTCCAAAAACGGGTATCCCAACTCGATAATCGCGCGCTTACTAACCATCCGCGCAGGCATGCGCGTCTTCCCCCTCTTCGGGAACCTGCTCTTCCCCGTCCCCACCGTGCTCGTCTGCGAGAACTCCGAGCCCGAGGAGCTGCTCAAGCTACGACTCCTGCTTCGGCGTCGCGGGCGCACAACCTCCCTCTCCCTCACGCGCTCGCTGAACGCCCTGTCCTCCTCAAACCCCCCCCTCTCCCCTCGCACAGCAAGCGGCCCCGACTCCTCCCTCTGCATATACCTCGGCTGCGTCGTCCGGCGATCAAACGTATCCAGACTACTCTGCCGTCTCAACATAGTAGGCCTCCCCGTCCTCACAGGGCGCCTCACCCGCTCCGGGCTGGGATCGCGGTAGTACGCCCTCTCCCTTTCCGTCTCGCGCTCAACAGTCGTCTTGCTTCGCACAGGCAGGTCGCGGGGGTCATCGCGGTACACTTCCCGCTCTCGTGAGCGTTCTCGGATGTAGTCGTCTTCGTAGACACCACCCCGCGGAGGGGCGCGGCGCGAGTCGGCGACGGAGGAGGAGGGGGAGGGGGAGCGGCGGCGGGAGGGGCGGGAGGGGCCGGGTGGTGGTGGTGGTGGGCGGTCGTCGTAGTAGCGGTCGGTGTCGCGGGGGTGGTCGCGGTCGCGGTCGTCGCGGTCGGAGACGGCGTCCCAGCGCTGGGTGGGCCGGGGTGCGTAGTCGGTGTATTCGTCTCTCGGCATGTTTGTTTGAGTGTTCGTGTTTTCGGGGAAGAGATTTTTTTGTTTTTCACGAGTTGTGTGTGTTGACCCCGCTCTGTTCGGTCGATGGTGGATGAGGGGTTGGGGAGCTGGAGCTAGAGCTTGTCTCTGGGCACCTTTCCTCGGTCGGGTTCGTAACGTCGAGGTCGTAGAAGGTAAGGTAAAGTATTCTCGGAGCTCTTAGTCTTCGATAAGAGAAGTTTGTTGTTGCTAGATAGATCGCTCGGTCGGTCGCTACAAACGCTGGTGATATGACGCTTCTTTGGATTTCATGTTCATACCTGTTCTCGTTGCCGGAAACAGCTTTTTGTGTGTAGTGGGGGGTGGTGACACGCAGGGATCATTACCAGATGTGCGAAACTTGGCGATGGCGGATGGCGAAGGGGGGGCAACTACGTAACCAGTGCAGCAGGCAGGAGGAGACCTCGGAGACCACAGAGACCACAGAGACCACAGAGACCACACACACCACACACACACCACACAGACCGAGGACACCAGACAAGAGGCCATACCAAGACCACACACCGAGATCACCACACCGAGACAGACAGACAGCTGGCAACAAGACAGCACAGCAGACACACAGCACAGCAGACACACAACACCACAGACTTACAACACCACAGACTTACAACAGACACAGACACAGACACACAGACCACACGCGCACACAATAAGCATAGCACAGTAATAGTAAATAGTAGTAGAACACACGCACAGCTGTTGAGGCTCACACATATATATATACACACATACATATACACATCATACACACATACACATCATACACACATACACATATATATATATACACATACACACATACGTATAAACACACACACATACCATACATACCATACATACCATACACACACAAACACAGACAGCTGTTGATCTAATCTCGCCGTCGGTGTTAATATCACACCCCCCTTCCCGTACCCCCTTGCCGCCTCCCTCTTCCCTCCCTCTTCCCTCCCTCTTCCCTCCCTCTTCCCTCCCCTCCTTCTTTCTATCCATCCCGTCCACCCCGGCCCCTTCCACCCCAGACCCTGCCATTGCCACGCTGTGCCATGCCATACCATGCCGCCATGGACCCTCGACCCTCGTTATTTCCCCATCAAATCTCATTAAATCTCATCAAATTACCCAACTAGCGTACGCCCGTCGCGTCCACCTGCGACCTGGGACCTTCCATGCTTCCGCCCTTCCATAGCTACTAGAGTAGAGTACATCGTATAGTAGTAGTACTGTACTTGTCGTATTCGTAGTAGAGTACGAGAGACTGGGACGACACCTACAGTATCACTACACACACAGCCTAGACAGACATACATACGTAGATCATACATCACTGAACCTCAACGTCAACGTCAGTCTGGATCATCTTCCCCCTACTACTGCGTATATTACCCTGCAGTTGCCCTGCATCTTCTTCGGAGCCACTCTTCGGGGTCTTTTAAGGATATACTCTAGGATTACTTACTCCATACTCCATACTCCAGGATTACTCCCTTGTCCCACATCATCCCACATCATCAATACCAATACCCAGCGGCTTGGGCGATACTATACTATACGATACGATACGACACATGTACATCCCCATCCTCCACACTCATACACATGCAGAGCATCTAATATCAAACTAGACCCAGCTTGAAAAGGCGAAAACACACTATTGACCTCCCAGACTGAGCCCAGAGGAGGGGAAGAGGCGACAAGAGGCGTCAAGAGGGGGCTCGACCGCAACACTACCAGACTCCACTACCACTACCACTGCCACTACCATCTCCACTATCATCCCCATCTCCACTCCACTACTCCTTCCCCGCTGGGAACAGTCGCTGTCACTGGACTAACGACTCCCCGCAATCACCTGCAAATCCCCAAATTTCACAGTGTCACACACACAACCATACACAACCACACACAACCAAACTACCACCACCTACCCCGACCACCACCACCGCCACAGCTCGGCCTCCCGACCACACTTGCACTCTACTACCACCACCACCACCACCACCACCACCACCACTATTACCACCTCCACCACCACTTCCTCCACTCCACTATCCCCGCCACTTCACCTACATCGCTCCCCTACCCTACCTACCACCACCTGTCATCTCATCTCATCCCAAACGGAGAAAAGGAAGAGGAAAAAGACCATCCAGCCCTGCCCCTCCACTCCCCACCACCCGTCTTTTCGTCTTTCGTCTTTCGTCTATCGACTAGATTATCGACTATCGTCTCCATCCCCAGCATACAGACAAACGACAAAACTGCTCGTGCGCACCTCCGCACTTTCCCTCTCCGCTTCTGACTCTCCCCCCCCCACATTTCATCCTCCTACCTTCCTACCTACCTACCTACCTCCTCCTCTCCATCTGCATCTACGACCACCACCCAACCTCGACTTTCTCCCATTCGAACCTTTGCCTTTGCCATAAACATGGGCGATTGAGTCAAACGCATCCATTCCTTCTGTGCACATACCCTTCCCAACATGAGGAGATCCTCCAAGACCGCGGCCCCCCCGCCGCTGCAAACCGGCGCAGGTACGTTACCCTCCCTCCCTCCAAAAAAAAAAACTACCCCCTCCCTCCAATCTATTCCACGAGCACCAGCTAACGACCTGTGTTCGCGCAGCTAAACTCGCCGACGTGAAGCGCCTGATGGAGAAGCTGACGCTAGATCTCGAGAAGATCTGCATGCTGCCACATCGTGAGCAAGATGAAGAGGTCGACGTGCATTCCACGAGGCTGACGGATATAGAGCGAGATGCGGCCCTTGAGCAGCTGAAGCTGTACGGTCGGGATCCGGTGGACGCCGAGCCCATCTTCACCCCAGAGGTACGTCGACCTACTCCCACCTACATTCCTCACTTCCCACGGCAATGCTAACCCCAATGCGCCAGGGAATCGAAACACTCACCCGCCACGCCTTCAACAGCCCCTCCTTCACAACCTCGCGCAATGCTCTGCGCTGCCTCGCAAACGCCCTTCTCCTCCGCGCCTCGTCGCGATCCGTCTTCGTCGACCTACACTACGAGATGAAGCTGTGCCAGCGACTCAGCAACGACAACCGCGAAGACGAGTTCCTCGTCTCGCGCATCATATTCCTCACCACATACGGCGGTAACATGGACCTCGAGAACCTCATCGACAACCACCACCTCGCCGACAACGTCAACCAGAACATTGCGCGCCACGCCAAGCAGTACGACGAGGTGCAGAGGATCGAGAAGAAGGACAGCGACCGCTCCTCGGCCTCGTCCATGTCCACCAAGGACAAGGACAAGAGGGAGAAGAAGGAGAAGAAGGCCAAGGAGAAGGAAGCCAAGAAACACGCCAAGAACCCCGAATCCGCCACCGAGCCCGACCCCATGGAAGACATGTCCCTAGCCGAGACCCTCAAGCTCCTCTTCAACACCACCCACTTCTGCCGCGAGCGCGCCGCCGCCTTCGTCCCCGCCATCCCCTCCATCCTGCGCCTCCTCCTCAAGCGCGCCGTGTCCCCCACCGCCCCCATGGAAGCCCCCACCTCCCAGCTCATCAGCGCCCTGATCAACCTCCCCCTCGAGCTCGCCGAGTCCCACCTCTTCCCCCGCTCCGACCCGAAGATGCACGTCGAGCGCCTCGTCGCCCTCCTCGACCTCACCACGGCCGCCTACCCGGAGCGCGACCTCGAGCAGCAGGTCTCGCCCCTCCTCTCGGTCCTGCGCAAGGTGTACGCCGTGGCGCCGCGGCCTGTGAAAGTGCACCTGCGCATGCTCCTCCTCCCGACGGCCGAGGACCGCCTCAAGCCTCTGGGGGCGACCAACACGCTCTCGTCGCGCATCCTGAAGCTGTCGACCTCCCCCCTCGCCCCTACGGCGCGCGAGGAGCTCTCGCACCTGCTCTTCGAGATGAGCGACCGGGACGCCAAGAACTTCGTCCAGAACGTCGGGTACGGCTTCGCGAGCGGGTTCTTGTTCCAGAATAACGTGCCGATCCCGGAGAACGCGCTGGATGCGTGGAGTATCAATGATTCGGCGAGTGTGGAGGGGAGGAGTAGTGGGGGGGGGAGGAGTAGTAGTAGTAGTGCGCGGACGTTTGGGATGGTGGGGGGGAAGCCGGTGAATCCTATTACGGGGCAGATGCTGGAGAGCGAGGAGCCGTGGGAGGAGCCGAAGATGACGAGGGAGGAGAAGGAGAGGGAGGCGGAGAGGTTGATGGTTATGTTTGATCGGTTAGTCTTTTTTTCTTTTTTTCTTTTTCGGTGTCCACTGGGCTAACGTAGGGTGAAATAGGTTACAGAAGAACGGCATCATCAAGACGGAGAACCCGATGCGGAGCATGCAGCAGGAGGGCCGGTTCGAGGAGCTGTCGGACGACGATTCGAGCTAGATGCTCTCGTCGGCTGGGTTGCGGGTTGTTGGGATATGGGATTTGGGGTTGCGTGTTGGATAATAGGGGTAAACGGAATAAGGATAAGGGGGATAAGTGGGGGGGGATACGCGGCATTAAGGGAAGGAGGGGAAAAGGGTAAAGAGAGTTTAATTTTCGATATTATTGTTAATACCCTGGAAATGGAGTATATTCGTTATTTGTTGTGGAAGAGTATATATAACCTTCTTCTGTATGGTTATGTATGAGGTTTTTGTTTTTCACATGTTAAAAAGGTTTTGGGCGGGGGAGGGGGAAAGGGGGGGTAGTTATTCGTGATATTTATCATTTTCATTTCTCGTCATATGTAGTTCCCATCCTTTGGCAGCAGCTTTTCCAGCTTCATATCCGTGTCTTCGTAACCCCCAGCTGGTATAGCGGATCTATGGCCTGCGTCCTCCCATCCCCGTACCGCCATGTGCAATTCCCACCACCACCACCACAACCACCACCGCCCCTCCTCCTCCTCCAAGCAGTCCGTCGTTAACCCCAACGACACCGCAGTCGAGCTCCCCCCCACTCTCCTAATATACCACCCCCATTCCCTCAACTCCCATCGCTTCGTGTCCTCAAACAGAAACAAACGCCCGCAGCGCCCTAACAAGGTCCCCCTCGTTCGCCTTGAGGAGCTCAGTGGCTTTCGGTTTCGAGAGCTCGCATTCTTCGATCTATTCCGTTGTTAGCCATTGCCCCCTCTCCCCCCTCCCCCATCCCATCCCCCAAGGTATATAAAAACTCACCACAACCCTCACATCCCCCGCCTCAACCTTAACCACCACCTTCTTCCCCCCCTCCCCCTTCCCCCCATTCCCCACCTTTCCCCCATCCCCCCCTCCCGACCCCGCACCAAGACGTCCCATAGCCTTCCTCACAGCCTCAACATCCACATCGTTCCCCCCACCCCCCTTCCCACCGCCTTCGCCTCCGTCGTCCTTGGTGTCGAGCGCCGATAGCGCGGCGGCTGCTTTGCGGTCCTCGGCGGAGGAGGGGGGGAGCTCGTCTTCGATTTCGCCCGAGGGGGTGGGGCCGGGGGTTAGGTGGGGGGGTTGGGTGTCTGTCATTTTTCTTGCTGTTGTTTGTTTTGGGGCGCTGGGGTTGTGGTTGTTTGGGGGATGGTGCGTGCGGTGAGTGAGCTGCAGAGTGTGGGCTGCAGAGACTGGGATGGAGTTAATGTGATGTTGTGCTGTGAGGTGTTGGAGGTGAGCTGTGCTTCGAGGGAGCTGAGAAGTGACCAGACGGGGTTGGCGGCTGTGATAGTCGGAGCTGAGCTGAGACCTGGCGGTTAGGGACGGGGGAGGGATTGGAGCGGGAGGTTACCGATTGCGTCAGGGATGTGCGTTTGGTGGGGTACATGCTTGGCGTGGGCGGTGAGGGGGGTTTCTGCCAGAGATTTTGGGGGGGAGGGTGGTGTGTGTGACTCCTGCTGTTCACTTGCATTGAGTCACTTTGTGGACAACAAAGCGAGGAGCTGAGCTTTGGAATTGGAATTGGATTTTTGGTTTAGAACCTCTTTTTTATATTATCTTCTCTCTACTACAATTATATTTCGGGATATTTTCACCTCAACCCCAAACACCTCAATCCACACAATCACAACCACAGCAATGGTTTCCGTCCCCCAACCCCCCCCGGCCCCCCAGCCAACACAAGAAATCAAACTCGCCGCCGCCAGCGCCACAAACACCGCCATGCCTCCCACCACCACCGCCGCCTCCTCCAGCACCTGGACCCCCTCCTCCTGGACCACCAAGCCCATCAAGCAAGACGCCATCTACGCCTCCCGCCCAGCCGTCGAGCGCGTGCTCGCCAACCTCGAGCGCCTCCCCCCCCTCGTGACGCCCAACGAGATCGAGAACCTCAAAGCCAAGCTCCGCGACGTGGCGCAGGGCAAGGCCTTCCTCCTCCAGGGCGGCGACTGCGCGGAGCTGTTCGACTACTGCCAGGATGGCGCGATCGAGAGCAAGATCAAGCTGCTGCTGCAGATGAGTCTGGTGCTTATCTCGGGGTGTAATAAGCCTGTTGTCAGGATTGCGAGGATGGCGGGGCAGTATGCGAAGCCGAGGAGTAGCCCGATGGAGGTGGTGGGGGGGAAGGAGATTCCGAGCTTTAGGGGGGATATTTTGAATGGGTTTGATGTGGAGGAGAGGGAGTTGGATCCGGAGAGGTTGAAGAGGTGAGTTTGGGATTGGGTGTGGATGGGGATGTGAACTGACTGGTTATAGTGCGTACTTCCATTCGGCGGCGACGCTCAACTTTGTGAGAGCCAGCTTGGCGAGTGGGTTTGCGGATTTGCACCGCCCGCTGGATTGGGGATTGGGACATGTTCAGGACCCTGAGCTGCAGGCTAAGTACACGGCGATTGTCGACTCGATCACCAACACTCTCCGCATGATGCGCGCCGTTGGTGCAGAGACCTCCGCCGGCCTCCAGACCGTCGACCTGTACACCAGCCACGAGGGCCTCCTCCTCGAGTACGAGCAGAGCCTGACCAGAAAGCTCCCCATCCCAAGCGAAACCACCTCCACCGTCCCGGCACCCGGGACCGACTCGACAGCCGGTGCAAGCAAGAAAGCCTACTACAACACCTCCGCCCACTTCCTCTGGGTCGGCGACCGCACCCGCCAGATCGACGGCGCGCACATCGAGTACTTCCGCGGCATCGCCAACCCCATCGGCGTCAAGATCGGCCCGACCACCTCAGTCTCCGACCTGATGGCCCTCCTGCGCACCCTCAACCCCACGCGCGAGGTCGGCAAGATAACCCTCATCACGCGCTACGGCGCCGCCAAGGTGGCCGAGCTGCTGCCCGCGCACATCCGCGCCGTCGAGGGCAGCGAGTACAAGCGCAGCGTGGTGTGGCAGTGCGACCCGATGCACGGCAACACGCGGTCGACGCCGAGCGGGATCAAGACGCGCGTGTTTGGGGATATCTTCTCGGAGCTGCAGCGCACGCTGCAGGTGCATAGGGAGGAGGGGAGCTACCTGGGCGGGGTGCACCTGGAGCTCACGGGGGAGGCGGTCACGGAGTGCATGGGGGGGAGTGAGGGGCTGAATGAGGAGGATTTGGGGACGAACTATACGAGTTATTGCGATCCGAGGCTGAATGAGAAGCAGGCGCTGGAGATGGCGTTTTTGATTGCGGGGCATTATAAGGGGCAGGAGGCGCTTTGAGGGGGTAAAAATGGGGGTGATGGGATGCATTTGGATGGGGGAAATAGTGGTCGGCGTGTGAGATGGGTAGACACATTCGTGCATATTACTGCATGGTTTGTTATTTTGGGAGGATTGGGACATGGAGTTTGCGGCGGCGTCCAAAAACAGGGAAAATGCATGCGGCAGGCACGGTGTGGAATCTCCATTACACTCATTTCTTTGGCCGACGGGTTTTCTTGAAGCCATTGAAAGGGGATTTGTGGACGAGGTTGTGATTAGACTCTCGTAGGTAGATAGGATGTCAATGGAGGAATACTCGTGGGTAGCTGGACTAAGTGGTCAGCTTTTTATATGGACTTTCCTGGGGCTGTGTGCATGCTCGTAACACACAAGGCGTCAAATTCACCTCAGAATTCACTTGATTCACTACCCCTGCCGAGCCAGTATGGAATAGTGAAAACCCCCAAGGTGGCTCTCTCTAGGGCAACGCGTCCACTTACCACAACCTCAGTTGATGCACTTTTCCTTCTTAACACAAATTCACTCCTCTCAAACTACCCCCATAACCTTTGATCTAACCCTCTCAAACGCACCTTTACCGGGGCGCATACCTGCATTTACCAAAACCCCCCCTTTACCAAACGCCCACCTCCATTTACCAGCACACATATTCTTTTCTTTCTTTTACCGAAGCCCACCTCCATTGACCCAATACACATCTCCTTTCTTCACCTCTCATACCAACACAAAACCTTTGAACACTTCCACAGTCAACACACCCTCGAACACTCCATGGACAAATGAAACACGCCATGAAGAGAGATCGGGTTTCCGATAGCGAGGAGTCCGACGTCCCAGACAACGCTTCCATCACCAGTGCCGATGCCACTGCCCAATATGGAATCTACAACCCGGGATACAGCTTCGTCCGTCCAGCTGTAGTGCAGAACAAGCCCATCACCAAACGTCCACGTGTTGATGACAATAAATCCACTCCTGGCAATAGCTCTTTGAACTCGGAGCCCAAGCCCAAGAATTCCAGACCATCCATTTCTGGGAATGGTCCCTTGGGAGACGGTAAGTCCCTACCTATGTTCATTTGATATAGCTAAGTTGAAAACAGAAAATACAATCGTGTCCACCATCAAGGAAAAGCTGCACAAGGCGGTCCTTGGCTTGACTGCAGAAGAACCCAAGCTACCTGAGAACCTCCCGCCATGGGGAAAACATTTTGCTCTTTCAGGATCAGTTCTAAACTGGTTAATCCCGCCTTGAAAATCTATGGATTAGGGGGAATTGGCCTTCCACTGTCGGAGAGAGATGCCGGACTTATTGCCAAATTCAGCCGTCGAGCTCCAGATCCGGATACGAAAACAGGCACTACTATCGTGGACCTCACTGTGAGCAAGATCACGGAACTCAGTCCCTATCAATTGGGAACGACAAATCAAGGATGGGAAAAGGCGCTAGAGGGAGTTGTCACCAAAGTGACCAAGAAACTCAAGGTACCTGGTGGTCCAGCTAACGTCGGGTTTCTGCTATCTAATATGACAATCTATGGGCCGGGAGACATGCTCAAAGAGCATCAAGAGTGCGTAGTTCCACCATATATGATGCCTTGATTATTCGATTATTCTTGCTAACAAATAATTTCCATTAGATACAAAAGGGGGCGAGGCATGTTTGGAACCCTAGCAATATGCTTGCCGTCAAAACACGAGGGCGGAGATACTATTGTCACTCATGATGGTCATGTTAAGGTCCTCTCGACGGCACCGCGTTCCTCATTTGACTATCAGTATCTCTTCTGGTTTGTTATACCCACTAATATTGAATGGTCGTATTTTCGTTCTGGTGGTAACTGTCAATTAGGTACACGGATATGACGTTTGAACTCACGGAAGTGACTTCGGGGCATCGACTAGTACTTACGTACGATCTCATAGACCTTAGGGCTAGAGACAAGGTAGACATACCCGTTCCACTTGAGAGCAAGATGGAGAAGCTGGAATCTGCTTTTCAGTTTTGGAAGAACAGCTACTCTGAACAGAACGCATCATCCGCAAGGTTCCTGGCATACACCCTAGATAACATGTATGACGGACAGAGTTTGTCCCATACTGTTCTCAAAGGAGATGATGCCCGGAGAGTAAATGTTCTTGCTGAACTAAGCCCAAAGTACGGGTTCACTCTCTGTCTTGCAAAACTTGAACTGCAGGTTAGACGGGAGAGCCACAAGTGTCCGTCCGAAGGGATCCTAGAACTTCAAGGCGTCGTACAGCTAGATGGCACCATAATGCTTGACGTGGTTCCTTGGAGTGCCTCTCAAATGGTGCAGACCTATTTGAGCACTGAAAATGCATCGAGCTTCATTAGCAATGGAGAGGGTCGTGCTGTCAAAGTGCGCCACCAGTTTGTAAGTTGGGGATTTTTTTTGGTTTGATACCCTTACATTTTAGTAACGTACATGCAAATTAATATTAATTTTAGGCTGTGGTCCTCATGCCAAGGGAATATTGCGTTGATTTATATTTCAAATCTTTTAAATCAACTGGAACAGCCATGGCTGGATGGATCTGCAAATTAACTGCATCCTACGTTGCTTCAGCCGGAGATACATTAGCTGGGGTCGACTTGAAGAGAGCCTGTCAGCTCGTTATTGAAGATACAAAGCATTGGTGGGACAACAAAAGCACTAGCTCTGGAGATGCTCGGGAATCCATTCATGAGAGAGATAGTCTACTTGGAACTGTCATTCGTGGTGGCATATCTTTGAATGACCAAAACCTTTGCGGGGAAGCTCTTTGCATGGTTAGAGCCAAGATTCCGGAGTCTGCGGTAGTAGATGCTTTGGAACATTTTGGCTTCGGCAAACTACTGTGCGAGTATGTTCTCTCTATAATATGAAAGCATGACAATAACTAACCATGTCTAGTCTTGACGCAACCCTTCGTCATTACAGGCACATCAACAAAGTCTTCAAAACTTTCATCAGAATGCACAGCTACTGCGCAGAATATAAGGATCCTATGGTACTAGCAAACGTAGTAACTTCGATCAAGTCCCGCATAAAGCAATCTTTCGTGGGAAGGCATTTTAAGTTTGAAGAAGATGGTGGTACCAGCGCGGAAGTCGGTATTATATGCGGCGAGAGGTATCTCATGGAAACGTAAGATTAGAATTCCCTACCACAACTATAAAATTATTAGACACTGATATATACCAACAACAGATTAGTTCCTGCCATTATCGCTGATATTCAGAATGCCGAACGATTATACCACAGGAAATCAGCGGCTGTGTTTCGATTCCTAGCGGTTATTGCGGACGTCCAGAAGAGGGGCAACATCGGGACTAAGACTGCCCAGCATGTGTTCCATTGTATTCTACGAGTCTTCATTCCACTTATCAAGAGCGCCCTTCTTCGACCCGAACACGATCGAGCAACCCATCACCCAGTCCCTGTGAAGGGATGTGAAATTTTGCAGCTTATTCACCAATGCGTTTCCCTGGAACTAAGACAGCACGTGCGCTTGATTTTCGACAAGCTAGACACACTGTCGATGGGACAGTCTGGAATTACATTTGAAAGCTTTTTCCTACCGCTTATGAAGGAGTTTGACCAGAT
The DNA here is from genome assembly GCA_001662575.1 of Pseudogymnoascus sp. 23342-1-I1. Taxonomy (NCBI): domain Eukaryota; kingdom Fungi; phylum Ascomycota; class Leotiomycetes; order Thelebolales; family Thelebolaceae; genus Pseudogymnoascus; species Pseudogymnoascus sp. 23342-1-I1. The sequence goes on from KV455030.1 coordinate 169,744, forward strand.
GCCTCCAGGTCAAGACTTTGGTACTATTACTCAGGAGTTTCATCACATGGCGCACCAGCTTGCAGAGAAGCTACGGAAACTGCATGCTGTTATTTTTCCACGGCCCCAGCACATGACCCCTCAGCCTCAGCCCATGACCCCTCAGCCTCGGAATATGATCTCTCCGCTTCAGCAAATGAGCCAGAGTACTTTTCCGGAAAAGGAGTTTGACTGTACATGCAGAGGATGCAAGAAGCTCATTTCATTCACTAAAGATACTGAAGTTGAAACCGTCAATTTCACTTTCAGCGCCGAGAGCCTCATCGACCACTATAAAGCATACCAGCTACCTCATATCACCAAAAGAGGCTTTGCGTATACATGCATGATTACCCCTACCAAAAGAGGCAGTGGTGAAAACTACAGCATAACCGTCAATAGGACCAGGGCTCAGTTAGCGATGGGAAGTCGAAGAGGCGCGAGCGGCCAAAATAGGACATAGAAGCCAAAAGTTACAACGCCAAAGGCTAAGGTCCCAACTCCGAAGAGACAGATAACATACACCAAGTAGCAGGGTTCCAATCATATCTGAGAATATCGAGGCTGGTTCTTGGGTCGCCTACTCAGTCCCGGAGCGAAGAATCACGTCAATTATGTAACGGTTTCAAGATGCTGGAGAAACTCACGGTTTTTACGAATTTTGCTACTCTTTGCCACTTGGTAGCTCGGAGCTTGCGGATATGGGCCGATGGTTGGTTGCTGCCGCGTGGGGTCATGATACCTTTTCATTGTGGCTATTTGAGCTATACACATGTATTTGTCTGATTCTGGGCAGCGAATATTTGCTTGGATAACAGTAGTTCACGCCCTGTAACAGTAGTACAATACCAATAAAACATTTTCGAGAGATACGTGACTCCTTCTGAGGCAATGAAATCCCAGTGACTGTAACTTAGAAAATATCAAATTATGGGTTTAGTTGCAAAATCTAGATGAAGTATTGCTTTGAGTAGGTTGAGTGTTAATTGCTGTACTGTACATTGTTCTCGCATTCCATGCCATTCCCTCAAATCCAGCCCAACGCCAGATATATCCGTCCCGCTGTCACTTATATACAAAGGTTCCTTTCCTTCACCTCTACTTTTTTCCCATGATCATCTCCTTCACGGATTCCAGGGTTGACTTCTGCTTCCGCTCCTTGCCATCAACCATCGAGCTGGCACCCTCGCTGTCCTTCCCTTCTCCTGCTCTTGTCTGAACCAATATCGGGCCTTGTCCGGATCTATCAGACAAACGCTTTGATCTTCTCTCTTTTTCGGCCTTTATCTCTTTCTCCTCCTCATCTCTCGCCTCCAGTTCCTTGATCCACAGATCGTTCTTCTCCTTGGCCTTGCGCTCTGCCACTACCTCATCAAATTCTTTGCGCTTCTGGCGGTCCGATTTCCAGTACATTGAGCCGGCAACCATGGCGACGATTGTGAAACCCTGGGCGTAGATACGGGCGCGGAACATCCGGTTCGTGCGTTGTTGGTCGCCAGAGCGGATTGACTTAGAGGCATGGTAAAGTGCCCAACACGTAAGAGCACATCCTATACTGAGTTAGACAATACATTGGAAGAATGGCTGGAGACATACCCAATGGCACGAGGGGCTCTTCTTTCAACCGGCGGGTCAGCTTCTGCCATCGGTTCTCTTCGTAGAATTCCCTGCGCTACGTCAGTGCGGTTCTAAATAAAATGCTTGTAAACATACGTGTCCCCGTCGAAGGATGACGGCAGGTTGGTCGACGACATGGCGGCACACTCGGAATTGTGATGAGAGCGTTCCAGATCGCAGCCTTGCTAATACCCTCCAGTTGCTCCTCGGAGATTCTGTGGTCCTGACACGATATTAGGATTAAAGTTTTCCCGACCCTGGTAGTGGCCTGGTGGTGGTACAGTCACCTATCAGTGACCCCACAATACAAATTCATGGCCGATAAGACTCCGAGGCCAGAAAAGCTCCCTCGCAATGAAAACAACAAAACTGAATTGAGAACACCACCACAAGTAATGCCGGCAGAGATGGAGACTCCAAATGGGGTCAACGGCTCGCCCACACTGCCGCGTACACCAAGCGTTAAGGCTTTATCTCTGACAGAATATGCCACCAACCCTTCACCGCCGAGGGAGGGAAGGCAAGAGGGGAAGGAGAAAGTGACGAGTGTAGTGCCATTGGATTTCATACTGCCCACTGGGTATCCTGATGTTGGTCACTACGGAATATTTCCTTTTGCCGCAAAGCTAATAAATCGCAGTATTTACGATTGATTCTTACTTCGCGGGTTTACGAAGTTGTCAATGAGACGCCGTTGACTCACGCCACCAACTTGAGCAACCGGCTAGAATGCCAGGTTCTGCTCAAGAGGGAAGACCTGCAGCCCGTCTTTAGCTTTAAGCTGAGAGGTGCATATAATAAAATGGCACATTTGGACCCGCAAACGCGCTGGAAGGGTGTCGTCGCATGCTCTGCCGGTATGACAACCACAATGGTCACCATGAACAAAGAACTGACTTGAGCAGGGAATCACGCTCAAGGCGTAGCATACTCGGCTCGCAAACTGAAGATCCCCGCGACCATCGTCATGCCCCAAGGGACCCCGAGCATTAAGCATCTAAATGTTACAAGGCTGGGAGGATCTGTTGTGCTTCACGGGCCCGACTTCGACTCTGCGAAGGAGGAATGCTATCGTCTGGAGAAGCTTCATGGCCTAACGAACATCTCGCCATTCGACGACCCATATGTTATCGCAGGCCAAGGAACCATTGGAATGGAGCTGCTGAGGCAGACAAACCTCCAACAGTTGGAGGCTATATTCTGTTGTGTGGGAGGTGGGGGTTTGATTGCAGGAATCGGCGCCTACGTCAAACGTATTGCACCGCATGTAAAGATCATCGGAGTCGAAACATACGATGCGAACGCAATGGTCCAGTCGCTGGCAAAGGGAGAGAGAGTCTTCTTGAAGGAGGTTGGGCTCTTTGCCGACGGCGCAGCTGTCAAACAAGTCGGCGAGGAGACATTCCGCATTTGCCAAGAGGTAGTTGACGAAGTCATCCAAGTCACAACAGATGAGACTTGCGCTGCTATTAGAGATGTATTTGAGGACACTCGCTCGATTGTTGAACCCGCCGGCGCCCTTTCCATCGCGGGTTTAAAGAAATATGTCGCCGCCAACCCCTCCCCAAACACCAGACGCCAACTTGTCGCCATCGCTTCTGGCGCAAATATGAACTTCGACCGCCTCCGTTTTGTCGCTGAGCGTGCTGCGCTCGGTGAGGGCAAGGAGGCACTCCTCAGAGTGTCCATGCCCGAAACCCCTGGCGCATTCTCCGAACTAATGAAGGCCATCATGCCACACGCTGTTACTGAGTTCTCATACCGCTATGCCACCGAGTCGGTGGCTAACGTGCTTGTTGGCATTTCTCTCACTTCTCCAGCGTCACAACGAGCAGAGGAACTTAAGAACCTCCTCGAGCGTATTTCTTCAGGTGGCTTGACCGCCGCCGACTTGTCAGGCGACGAGCTGGCCAAGTCACATATCAGATACTTAGTTGGTGGCCGATCTGATGTCGCTAATGAACGTCTGTACATGTTCAACTTCCCTGAGCGACCCGGAGCATTGGAGCGCTTCCTTGCAACGCTCAAGCCGAACTATAACATCAGCCTCTTCCAATATCGCCATGCAGGCAGTGACATTGGAAAGGTCTTGACGGGTATCCAGTGTCCTGATGGTGAGGTTGACCAGCTGCATGCCTTCCTCAACAAGATCGGTTACCCTTGGGAAGATTGTACGGAGTCAGAGGTATTTAAGACATTTTTGAGATCATGACAGATGGATGTGAAGATGATTCGGTTGGATGGCGTTTGATAGTCTTGCTAGATAAAAGCGTAGATGAGTGGAGGACCTATACATAATTAATGTGGTCAACTTTATTTTATCGGGATAACACAAGATATATGACATTCTGCGAGAGACCTACGTTCAACTAGAACGCCTTCGTTGTTATAGGGTTGGCCCCCAAAAACCCACGGCATATCACCAGAATACTCATATCCATGGGTAAGAGTAGCTTGCAAACTTTGGCTTCCAAGTGTGTGACGGAAAGTCCATACTTTTGAGTATTGAATACGAGTAGCTATGGGCAACGCAATTTCATTCTTGCCTGTGAGCTAGGGCAATGCAAGAGAACCTCGGATTCCCCCCCGAGTTTCGCTCCATATCAATCAACCTTCCCAGCCCCAACTCCAGAGCTCTTGGGCTTAGAGCATCCTCATCTTCCGCCAGCGCTCCCCTATCCAAAGGACCCTTCCTTGATCCTTCCAACTCCCATAGGTGACCATCTTTTGCTTTGACGAAGCTGACAAAGTGCTGGTGCAACTTATCTGCTACCTCGAGAGTTGGTGGAGGTGTATCGCCCAGCTGCGCGGCGGCCTCGTGCGCTATCTCAAATGGCTCTGATTCTGATAGCATATTGGCCCTCTCCGCCCAGCGTAACGGGATAGCATCCTGGAGTATTTTGTCAAAATCGCTCCCTGGTTTGATGTAATCTGCCCCCTGGCTATTGAGAACCGAGTGAAGCAGACCGATGGAACCACATGCGTGGGTTATTGTCTGCTTGAACCAAACGACAGGCTCATCAGGACCAACTCCTTGGTAAATCTGCTTCGGGCCATCTTCCTCTTCGCGGTCCTTATGCCAGACATCAGACAAGGGAATTATCACCAGTAAGGCGAAAACTGGGCGTGGAATTATCGCAAGGAGATCCGGGTCAGTGAGTGAGTATACGTCGTAAAATGCAAGGTCTTGTGATAGACCGAGTTTGTATGCAAGCTGGTTCATCACCTCGGGGTTGTTCTCTGGAAACGGTTAGTAACTGATAAAAAAGCCGTATCTTGAGATCTTCACCCAGTACGGTAAAAGTCTTCTTTGCCATGGTTGCGACGTGCTGGTTCAGAAGTGAATATATCGACACAGCTAGAATTTATGTCAAAGTAATACCTTTGAACACTTTGTTTGTCGAATTGTAGTCTAAGTCCAGTGAACCTGGAATTGGCATGCACGATCACGTGAACTGGTGACGATTCGCTGTTGCCTTGGAAACAATTCCGATGTCGAAGCTGGCGATCACTGACCACTCCAAATGGAGAGGTCAATCACTCATACTCACTCCTACTCCGTATAATACTGAGCCTCGTCTCACACACTGGAAATAGGTTCTTAACTTGCATTGTTCATTTAAGGGCCCAGCATTTACTTAATTTTAATTTGGTGACCATCATTGCAATTTAATGGGGTTTTTTCATTAATCGCACAATTCTATAAAAATCCCTAGATAAGCATCAAAAGCTCCCGTAGCCCAGGAAATAGTAACGAACCCCGCAAAGTGCAAGGCATTGAAGCTACCAACGGACATATTAGACAGAGGGAGCCCGAATTGTGCGGAGAGGAAGGTGGTTGCCCTCAAGCGCGAGAAACAGTAACCACGAATGCGAAACAAGCACATGCCCTCAGGCGCCAGACAAAGAAACAAGCCCGAAGGCGAACATATAAACCTCAACCGTAAGTGCGAGACAGAAACCTGTACCCGCAGGGGAAAAAAATAGGCGCAAAACCTTCAAGGCGACGTCAGGTTCATGCCCTGGCTTTCCCCTTCAATTTGGCTATCCGGGCCGAAACACCGGAGCCGACCCCTTCAGCTGAGCCGCCGGGCTATAAGTCGTCAGTGGGGCACTAAATAAAGCCGAAAAAGGAAGAGTTACCAGTAAGCTGCGGAGCAATTTCAGGATTTCTTCCTGATTATGCTTGATCTCTACCTGCCCGAATAAGATGGCGCGGTAAGTGTCTTCCTCGGTCTTCTTCCGAGGTGATTCTTCGATGCGGACCTTCTCGACAATCGCGGCGGCCTCGGACTGTATACGTATGTGGAGGGCTTCGCGGGACTTCGGGTCGGCAGCGTCGTACTGTTTATGGAGGACCAACAGTTTGCATGCCACGCCGTGGACAAAATTAGGGACCTAGTAATGTTAATTGCCGTCTGAAATGGAGAGGAAAGCGTGAGGCTCACTGGTTTACAACTTCTCCCGCGGTTGGTGCATCGCACGCACTTGTCCGAGTTATCCGTGAACTCGCACAAGAAGAGAGGACTGATCGTAAGATTTTTGATACAGCGAATACAGGCGCGGAGTTCTGTGTTGGCGAGATTGGGGGCTTCAGCACCCAGGTGTGGGTTCTTGTCCTTGTCGTGTTCCTTAGGTTTGATCTTTTTCGTACCCTTTCTCGCGGCCTCTTCTTCACTTTCATCCTCGTCATCATCATCATCCTCATCCTCATCTTCATCATCCTCGTCTTCTTCATCCCCGTCTTCTTCATCATCCTCATACTCATCGTCGTCATCATCTTCGTCATCTTCATCCTCCTCCTCCTGCTGCTTCAACCTCTTGGAAGCAGCAACACCTTTTTCGTGAAGTTTCAAAAGTTGCTCTTCGCGATCACGTTTCTCTTTAGCCTCCTTAAGCTCTTTCTCCTTAGCCTCCTTAAGCTGTTTCTCCTGGCGTTCTCGGTCCATGCGCTCTTTCACCCGATTATACATATCAAGGCTTTCTCGTTGGCGGACCAACTTCTTCTTGCGGAGCTCCTCCTCTTCTTGGAGCTTTTTCTCACGGGCTAGCTCCTTTTCCTTGCGAGATTTCTCCAGCTGCTCAAGCTTCTCCTCTTCTTGGCGCTTTTTCTCACGGGCTAGCTCCTTTTCCTTGCGAGCTTTCTCCAGCTGCTCAAACTTTTCCTGCTCACGACGTTTATTTTCCTCGCTCTCCTTCAACAGTCTCTCCTGTTCCTTACGGTGTTTCGCCAGGCGCTCAAAGCGTTCACGCTCTCGGCGGCGATTCTCCGCGTGCTGTTTCGTGAGTAGCTCATTTCTCTCCCTATCAGCCTTTTGCTGCTGTTCCCTCTGAACACTAGCCAGCTGCTTTCGAACCAGCTTCTCATCATCATCTCCTGTGCCGTCAGTGGACTCTTCACTCGTATCTTCGCTATCGTCGCTCTCATTTCTGTCATCACGGACACGAACAGGCGTTGTTGCGGTTTTCTGCTTCTTGTTTGAATGGGGAGATCTCTCTGATAGACCCACTACCCCAGCAGGGCGCTTTGAGGTGCTACGCGTAGCTCTTCTAGGAGTTGTTGGTGAGGATGCCCTGCTTCTGTAGGCATTGCCCCCTTGACCGGGGTCCTCAGACTTCGCCCTGAGACGAGCCATGCTTTCGATCTATGCCCACAAAGAGTTAGTATAACCCAGGTGATAATGTATCATCAGCAAAGAAGCGGGTGGGAAGCTGACTTGGTACGATCAAAGTGAGGTTATAAAACAGGACATGAGTTTCTCTTTCAAGTTGGCGAGTGCAGTGTAGGTGAGGTTATGGCAACACGAAGGGAGCTAAGCTGTTGATTTATCAGTATGATTCAAGTTGGATCACAGCATCAGTGGGAGAGCCAACCTGGAGATCACTTGGACTGTGATCAAAGTGAGGTTAATTAACCAGGGCACAACTTGACTTGAATAATCGAAGAGAGATTGCAGTACTAAGCAGAGAACCTTGATGATGTTGACTGTAGGTTGGAAAATGAAGCCACGACGACGTGGTCACCGTGATTGAGCTGAGTGAGAACCAATCTGAAGTTTGGGGTGGTGGGCAGAAGGTTGGAGGTAAACAAGTCGCGCCTACGTGTGGGCAAAACCCTGGCAACCCCGATTTGGCCAAAACGCAACTGTACCGCTTCGCTAATAGGATATAAGCTCAAACAGAGCAAACAGTTCAGATATAGAATCATTGAGGGCATTCCAAGCAGCGACGGCGAGCTGTACCCCCACACGTGATTACTATCTCGCCCATATTTACACCGACGCTGTACGTTTGATACCTGGGGCAAATTCTATAGAATTGATATTGCTGGTTATGTAGTTATCTCACCCTTTACAATCACTCCTCATTTCTGCAATCTAGGATCGGGATCCAGCACGCGTGGCAAGTTAACGATATTAGCTCTGGTAATGGCATAAACTTGCATGGCCCATGCCAATAAAAGTACTGAGAGAATAAAACACACCCCTCTCGTAGACACTTCGATGTTTTACTGTATCTTCAATACACTGACTGATAAAAAAAAACTCAAAGTAGGCGCCCGGGTAAGTATACATTGAGCGTTTTGTAAAACAGTAATCCCCCTATGCAGGGTTCTATTCCATACTGTTCATCCATTCCTGGTCTCCATTGGTCTAGACCTCATGTCTGACACGCACTAATTTCCTCTCGCTCGTTTGGGCCCTCTCCCTCTCCCTCTCCCCCCTCTTCCCCCTCTTCCCCCTCTTCCCCTCGTGGGTAGCTGTGAGGGATCCAACTCAAAAGGTCCGCCGCCAAGTGCTGACCGTAGAGATAGCGCGGCATGCTGCGAATTATCGGCATAACCCCCAGCAGCATCCCCAGTTGGTTGTTGATGACTACTGGTAGTATCTGGAACACTTTCGCTTTCCCTTTTCCTCTTCCCAAGCTGGGAGTTATCCGTCATGAGAGCCTTATCAAGTGTGGGCGGGATAGGAGACTCGGCAGGACCCCCAGCAACACCCTGATAACCCTCAGTAGTCTTAGGGACAATTTGTCTGTTTCCATTGCCTAGTTGGGAGTTATCAACCATGAGATGCTTATCGAGTGTCGGTAGGGTAGGAGTCTCGTCAAAGCCCCCAGCGGCACCTTGACGACCTTCAGTAAAACCTTGAGTAGCACCCCCACCCCTTCTCGTCCTCGTGCTCCTTCTGTTGCCCCATCCCTCCAACCCGAAAGGATTATCAGCTGTTGGCAGTAAAGAAGTGCCAGCATTCGTTGAACCCTTAGCAAAATCCCCAACTCCACTCGCAGCAGCACTCTCAGCCGCTTGCGGACGGTTTGAAGTTTTCCCCCTTGCCCTCCCTCCCCCCCTCGCTCTCCCCGCTCTACCCGCTCTCCCTGAGCCTCTCCCTCTTTTAGATAGCTGCAACGCATCTGGCTCGAGAGGGTTGTCAACTTTTAAAGGTCGAGGAGCCTCGGCATCATTTAAATTCCCAGCAGGACTCTCAGTAGGAAGCTCAAAAAGACTCCCAGAGAGAAAGCTCTCAGCATCACTACCAGCAACACTCACAGCAACACCCGCAGCAGCTCGAAGTCTTTCTGGAGTCCCAGCACCATCCGACCACAAAGCTTTCATAGCATTGTAAGAGTTTTCTACCCAAAATCTCGTAGGTATCCTTTTAGATGCACGTGTTTTTGGAAGACCAAATAGAGTTGCATTTGGAGCTGCCTCAACAGTTGCAATGGCCCGTTCTCCCCTGCGTTTCTCAATCTCCACCCGAAGTGGAAACAAGACTTCAACCACAGTTGACAAGACAAACGTCGTAATATAATGAGCCACCTCGTCATGAACAAAACGGTAAGTTTCGACAGGCTGGCCACCCATTGCAGCCTTTATGGCTAGATATATCTTAGCACCTTCTCTCAAGTTCTCAACCTCTTCTTTGCAAGAGTCCGCCACCATCTCGTCAAAATTTGTAGCGTCCCATCCTGATACAATCTTATCTCGTCTGGTTTGCGGAACAAGTCTCCTAGGAACGGGCACAGTGTTTCCAGCCATTTCTCCGGGCCTGTCAGCTTCCAGAATTGCGGATGCAGTCGGCATGTCTCCGGTCAGAGGCAAGAATTGATCATTTACACCTGCTGTAGCGAACGCAGCCTCTGCAGCACCACCGTCATATTCCACGGCTCCCTGGTCTCCCATTTCCACATCTTCCATCCCTGCCACCAAAGCGCTGGCTTCCTGTGCGAGAGCCTGGACAGCACCAGTAGCCGTAGCTTTGCTCATGCGCTTTAGCTTCCTAAATGTCTCACGTATCACCTCGTTGCAACTGATTTTGAGATCCAGATTGTAAATCGCTCCGGCAATCTGATCCCTGTACAGGTCGTCCGCCTCTACCATTCTTACCATTTCGTCCTCGGAGACCTCCCTATCTTCCTCCGCATCCTCTTCCGCCTGTTCCTGCGCTAACAGCTCCATCTCACTCGAAGTCACCGACCAGCCAGACCAACTTCTACCCCTTGGTCGTCCCGTAGTCCCTACCCCACGCGCAGCATCCGCCACACTTGCACTAAGTGACCACTCATCCGTCTCCGTTTGACTCTGCTCCATACCCAACTCTCCCTCCCCAGTCTCACCCTGGATTGTAACCACTTCTATCCACACCCTTTCCCCTCTTATATCACGGGCCAACTCGGCCTCCTCTTGCCACCTCCGGTCCTCGTCCAACCTCTGCGCCTCGATAATGCTCTCCTCCTCATTTAACGTCGTACGGTCCCTCAGCCACACCATATCTCTCAGCCACCTCTCCAGACTCGTCGGCCTCCCCAGCCCAATCGGCCTCAGTGCTATATCAGCAGGGATCAACCCCTGACTACACAATGGACACGCTCGGTCCACTCTCTCCCTTATGACCCCTAATCCCATACTATTGAAGCAGTTCAGGAGTAGCATGGTGCGTAGATCAGTACCCAGGGGGACGTTAAACTTGTTCCCCTTGTGAATGCTCATACAGGTCTCGTAGCCGGTCGGTCTTGCTTCTGCGCAGCCGCAGGCGAAGTCGATAAATATTTGGCGGCACATGGTGAGGGCATGCGTTGGTTTGATTCTTTGGTTGGGTTCGTTGGTTGGTCTTTGTGGAAATACGAGGTGGAGATGGTGTGTGATAATTGGTAGATGATTGAATGGCAATCGAGAATCTTGATGTGATGCTTGTCTGATAATGGAGAGATGTTGTGAAGAGAATGTCTGGGGCAAGTAAGAGGCTAGACGGCGTGTGTTTATACAGTTGAGATATGAAACGGAAGGAGCAATAGAAAGCGGCCGGAATTAAGAGAGGGAAAGAGCAAGAGGTGTCGACGGGGGAAAGCGGGAGGAGGCGTCTCAAACAAGGAGGGAAGGAGCGGAGGAGACATGATAGCTGAAATTGTAAACAACGCACCAAACTACTTGAAAGCAGAATGGAAGGTGCGACAGCGTAGCGGCAACAAAAAGAGAAGGAGCGAGCCCCGACATCACGTAGCCTCATCAAGGAAGTCACGACAGTGAGAATAAAGTGACGATAGAGAGTGGATGATTGAAATAGCAAGCGAAGCAGCGTTACCAATTGAACATAGAAAGAGAAGACCAACACACTACATCTCAGACAAAAACAGAAGGGGCCAGGGTCAACCTCTCCAACCCAAGGAAGTCGCCAGTTGAGAACGATAGAGAAGGACACACACGCTATATCTGACATATGAAGAGAAAAGGAAAGAGCGATCAATGCCCTTGCCCAACCTACTCGAGGAAGCCGCGAACCAGCGGCCACGGCTCCTTCCCGTTATTTCTGTTATTCATCGACGAGTGGTTCAGTCCAGGAATATACCAGGCGCGCGTATTGTCACCATGGTCGTCAGCGACGCCACAACAAACCAGGATTTCGCGCCTACTTGCTGGTTGTGTGTGAAAATAATGAACTCAACTGCTCAATGAATGGGTCTTGGGGAATGCGGTGGTAGATTTGCGCGCACCTCAGCCACCGATATTGGGAAACGTCACACCGGAAGAAACACTTGAGCCATTCCCGAGGACTTAATCCGCACCGCCCCTTTTTCCATCCCATTTCTACACCTTTTCATACCAACTCAACCCAGGGGCCATTCCCATAATATCTCTCAGAATCCATAAAATGCATCTTAACCTAACATATTTATATACCACATATAATATATAAAGTATACAATTTATAAAACATATATTTACAGCTTTTCTATCTATTTTCGCGCACGCCCGCTATAAAAACCACAGCCCGAAATTCGCTCTAGATTGCACACTTCACATCGCCCTCTATTATGTACCCATCATATACCCACTCCGATATCAACCCCCCCATTCCAATCCCAAGAAGCCTCTCGACATGACTACAAACGCTATATGCAGGGGTAAAAGAAAGTCTCTCGACATCAGTGCTGGAAAGTCTCTCGACGTCACAAATATTGCCCGCCCCCCGTTTCCTGTCCCATGCCCATAACCATGCCCATACCGTGTAACCGTCCCATACCGTCCGTCCCAATGCCATTTGTCCGTTTGCCCAGGCGCAGTTAAGTCTCTCGACATCAAAACGACAAGTCTCTCGACATCAAAACAACAAAGTCTCTCGACATCAAAACGGTTGCAAGTCTCTCGACATCAATGCTTAAGTCTCTCGACATCAAAAATGCGTTACCCTCACCCCAACCACCACAACACTACCACAGCGCACCACAGCACGCACCCACCTACACAACCCACGCCCAGAACTTCCCCCAAAGCGTCGTCGGCGCAATACTCTCCCACTCGTCATCCTCGCACGCCAAGCTCCCCGTCAGAATATCCGCCTCCGCAGACCTAACCCACTTCGACCTCGTGATAATCTTGTGTCCCACAAACAGCACCACGAAGAGAATCAAGCTCACATACGCCACGAAGAACTGCGTCACATCCCACGGCATGAACGCCGTGAAGCCCTGCGTTATGCAGATCAGCACGTTGAAGAACAGCCCGTACCACGCGTACCACGGCTGCCACGGCGCGCGGTACGGGAGCGTGTCGCGCGACACTCCCTGCGCCTTCAGCGCGCGCATGAAGCAGATGTGCGAGGCGCCGATGCTGGCCCACGTGATGAAACCCGCGACGGCGCTGATGTTGAGGAGCCACTCGAAGACGGTCGAAGCGCCGGAAGAGAGGTTGAGGAACGCGAGGAAGCCGAAGAGCGAGGTGAAGATGACGGCGTAGTAGGGGACACCGCGGGCGGAGGCGCGCGTGAAGAACCTCGGAGCCGAGCCGTCGTGCGCGAGTCCAACGAGAATACGGGACCCGGAGTAGACGTTGGAGTTCGCGGCGGAGAGGACGACGAAGAGGAGGACACCGTTGATGAGGCCTGGGAGGACCTTAACGCCAGCCAGATCGGCCGCAATGACAAATGGCGAGGCAGTCGCGTCAGAGGCGTCCGACATGAGGCGCTCATTGGTGTACGGCACCAGCAGGCCGATGAAGAAGACGGTGAAGACGAAGAAGAAGAGGATACGCCAGAAGGTCTTGCGGATTGCGGATGGCACATTCTTGCGCGGGTTCTCGGTCTCACCGGCAGCGATACCAACGAGTTCCGTACCCTGATACGAGAAACCAGCTTGCACGAGAACAGCCCAGAAGCCGACGAACTTGGATACGGGGTTCGACTCTGGAAGGATGTACGAGGCGAATGCACCGGGGTTGTTCCAGTACTTGAAGCCAAGGTAGCCCTCCTTACCGGCGCCGGCGTCGATGCAGATACCGAAGATGAGGAAGCCGACGACGGTGACGACCTTAACCATGGAGAACCAGAACTCGAACTCGCCGTAGAAGCTAACGGGCATCATGTTGCAGGCAACGATGAAGACCCAGAAGACGGCGATGAAGATAGCGATCGAGAGTGAGGGATCCCAGTACTGGATGATGAGTCCCGTAACGTTCAGCTCCAGCGCGAACGTGATCGCCCACGAGAAGAAGTAGATCCAGCCCATGGCGAAGCCAATGCTCGGGTCCACAAAGCGAGAAGCGTATGCCGTAAAGGCGCCAGAGATGGGGATGTGTGTGGCCAGCTCGCCGAGTGACATCATGACGCTGTAGACAACCGTGCCAACGAAGATATATGCGATCAGTGCGCCTGCTGGTCCTGACTTTGCGATGGCTCCACCGCTACCAATGAAGAGGCCTGTTCCGATTGTTCCACCTGTTTGGTATTAGCCATGGTCAAGAAAGACGAGGAAGGGGCAATGGTCGAGAAGAGGGGCTCAGTGAGGCAGGAGCGATGGATATGGCATTGTGGGGAAAGAGTGGGTGAGGGAAGGAGCAATGGACATAGCATTGGCCCGGAAAGGGAGGAAGGAGCAATGGGCATAGGATTGATCAGAGATGAGGAGGAAAGAGCTATGGACGGGCCGTCGTGGGAAAAGAGTGAGTGCGGGGAAGGAGCAATGGACACCACACTCTTCGGGAAAAAGCGGCTATGGAATGGAAGAGCAAGAACATACCAATAGCAATCATCTGCAGATGCCTCGCCTTCAGCCTCCTCTGCAGCTTCGGTGCCGAAACCTGCTCCTGCAACTCGTTCTTCTCATCATCCCCCGAGTGTACGGACCGGCTGGACATCTTGATGTGCGCGGAGGCGCTATCGATCTCCTTGTGGTGCGAGGCGGAGGTGACCTCGGCGATGGGTTCGGGACCATCGTGCATCGTGACGGGGCCAGAGGCCAGGTACAGAGGTCACAGTAGCTGCGGTTCGAGTGGTGAGGGGTGTCAAGGCGAGGAGGGAATTCGGAGGCAGGGAGGACGACTCGATATACGCCCTCTCGAGGCAGGAGATCCGCAGTCGGTCGTGGGTAGCGTCGGATGGTGATTAAGTCGTGTGAGCAGTCTCTCCGCAGCAGCGGCGATGAGAGGTGGGGGTTAGTAAGGGGGAAAGTGGACGAGGGAGGAGGAGGAGGTCGTCGTCGTCTGAGAGGGAGGAGGGCGTGGGAGGGAGGAGTCAGTCAATTGCACTAGCGACATAATGAGCGGGAAGGGAAGAGTTTTGTCACCAGAGATTAGAGAGCAAATCTGGGGAAGGGAGGGGGGGCTAGGTGGAGTATGGTTTAGTTGTGGATAGTTTGGGGTTAGATAGTGGCAAGAGGCAGTTTTTAGCCAGAGATAGGCAGTTGTTAGCTCAGAAATACCCACTGATAAAGCCATCCAGTCGCAAACGCCAATGTGAGGCGAAAGAAATGGAGAAAAAAGTTGATATCAGGTAATGGCGGCGTCATAGCGGCGGGGAGATAATTCCGCTGCGAGGAGATTAGATCGTGGGGTATGGTTGGATGTAGATATAGAAATGGCACAGTGTATTGGATGTTCGGGGTCGCCGCCGCGTCGCCAAGGTCGTCTGTTGCCCTCCGTTCGGTTTTCGCCGGAGTGAGCCCGACGAGATCCGTCAGTTCCGTTGACATCACGTGAAACTAATTACCGAAGTCATGAAGCCGCGCACGTGAAACTTAATTCACGTGATATAACGATTGCTTAGTAAGTATCATATTTTCACAGTCACGTGAAACGGGTCATGTGACATCTGGTTGATTAGTAAGCAGCTCCTGACAGCGATCCATCACGTGAGACATAAACAGTAAGACATCCTGGCAGCAGGTCCCTGTGGATCTCTACTCAACGCGTCTTCTCCACTGCACATCATCCCAACTGCGCACCAGATCAACCAGATCATCAACGTCAGTGTCAAGGCCCGCCGTATGAGCAGCCCCCAGTGAGCACGTTGTCTTGTCTCATCGCCGGCTCGCATGGCCTCTTACGCACCTCTCTTGCTCTCTCTCTCTGTCTCTCTCGCTCGATCTGAGCCCACGCACACACTGCCTCCCTGGTTGTCTCGCCTGCACGTGGTGGTCCTTCGCGCGCGACGGATGACTTGGCCGCAGTCCTCCGCGGTGAGCCCTCTTGGGAGGGAGGTGGAGTTGATCGGCCAGGAAGCCATCGCCGATCATCGGTGGCGGGGTACCCTTCTGGAAGGTCGAGAATGTTAACAAGTTGGCGGCTTGGCGGCCATGTCTGCTACGGTGGTGTGGTGGTCTCGGAGTGTCCGTTGGGGTATAACGAGGCATTAGCTGAGCGTTGGCTGAGAGGGTGAGTGAGATGAGAAGGAGGAGGAGGAGGAGGAGGACGTGGATGCGATGGAGATAACAAGGTAAGTCCAACATGGAAGCTGTGAAGGAGTATGTGGACAGTACGTGACAGTGCGCGATCTTGTAGTCACATGACACCATCCGAGCCTCGCCGTTCCCTCCTTCCTTTCTCTCTCTCTCTCACCTCACTCATGCGGCTGCTTCCTGCTGTGTGACGTACGGCACTATACTGTGCAGTATCGACGTTATGGGTATGATTCTTCAACCATGAGTCGTCAGCTATCAGTCGTCAGCTATCAGTCTTCAACTCTTTCACGTCGCTATCTCACATCTCACAATCTCACCGAACAGCCAAGGCTCTATTTCTATATTCCTCCCTCCCCGCTCATACCTCGCCCCTGAGTCTCATCCCATCTTCCCTTTCGCCGTGTGCTCCCCTCCCCCTCACCCCCGCACATTCCGAAGTGCCATGCCGCCGTGCTATACTGTGCCGTCCTCCCCGCTCCGCCGCCACCAAACTTAGAATGCGCCTCGAGGCTTATCTCCCCCCATGAACCCCCCAAGGTGACACCAAACATACCACAAATGGTCCCAGGGTGACCCCGCCATAACGTTACAGCGCAGCAACTTCCCGGAATCACCGCCAGCATCCAGCGAACAGCAACTCACATGTGCCTGCCCAGACAACAGGGCATGGCATGTGTGTGTATGTGCTACAGTAGTGGATGTAAACAACACCGACCGACGACCATCACCAACCCCATCCCAGTCACCCCTTCCCGCACCTTCCTCCTTCATCGACCTCGTCCGGCACTGGGGTCTGCTGGCAACCACCCCAAGGCCCTACCAAGTCCCTACCAAGCCTGCGCCAAGCTTGCGCCAAGCCTGCGCCGAGGAGTGCCGGTGGCTTGGCGCGATGCGGAGTGGAAGGAGGCCTATCGCTGCCTCTCATTGGCTGCGGCGGGCGTTTGATGCGCCTTGGCGGCTGCCGATTACAACGACCATCGGCCGCGACTGACTGCTCCTGTCTCAGTCTCAATGTCTCACCTCCGCAGACGACGGCCAGGTGTGCGTGCACCATGCATGTGCCCGCCATACAAGGTATTGTTGCTAACTATGTATCCCATGTGCAAATCCGCCGCAAATCTACTGCGAAGCTGTCGCCACAGGTATGTTACACTTTTATTTTTCTTCAGCTTCGATGCTTCGATGCATCGCTTCC
Source organism: Pseudogymnoascus sp. 23342-1-I1 (assembly GCA_001662575.1). NCBI lineage: Eukaryota > Fungi > Ascomycota > Leotiomycetes > Thelebolales > Thelebolaceae > Pseudogymnoascus > Pseudogymnoascus sp. 23342-1-I1. The sequence goes on from KV455030.1 coordinate 186,743, forward strand.
AACCCCTTCTTCCCCTTCGCCGCTGTCTCATCCCATCCTGCCATCTGATATACCGCCGTGCCCTGGTGTATCTCGCCGAGACCATCATGGTCATTCTCCCCTCCGTACAATTTCCCTGCCCTCGGTATCCTACGCCGTTACAGCATCGCCGGCCATCCGCTGCTGCCAACTGCCGCTGACCAACCCCTTCAACACCCCCTAAATCCTTCAGCTCCTCCAATAATCCCCTCTCCAGGCATCCAAGCAAGCTTGCTTTCATGCAGCCATCCCGCTTCCGCTCTATCCTACCGTCCCTGCTTCCTACCTACCCATATCACACATACCCCTGCCCATACCTACCTCCCCCCCACGGATCTTTCCATGCCCTCTCGGCGCTCTCGTCCCTCCTTCTTCAATAGTCATGGCTTCTCCTGCAGCCCGGCGCCACCGCTCTAGAAGACTAAATTCTTCTGGCCTTCTGGCCTTCCACTCTCAGCATCATCTCTCGGATGGCATCATGGGGATTATGGAGACATCGGCGTGCCGGAGCTCGGCAGTGCGTGACCCCTGCCACGAGACGTTGGCAGACACACTCCTGGTATCCTGAGCACCCCTCAACACCCTCTACACTTCTCCACCCGTGCCCTGATACAATTAGCCGCTGCACAGGGATCCCCAGGTTGCTTAATTGGGAAATCGCGCCTCTGCAAACGTCAAGCTCGGACTGCACGCCAGCCGCACCGCCTCCTGATCGGCATCTGCGATCTTCAATCATCAGTCCATGACAGGGTAATCACAGGCCATCAAGCTCGCCGGCCGTGCTTGTAGCTTCCTTCTCGGGGTTTCTTTATTCTTCCTCAGCGAACCATCCCACCATCATCCCACCTCCATCCCTCCTCACCCCCCCCCATCACACCCCTCCTCACCCCTCTCATCTGCCTTCTATCTATCTAACCGTCTGGACTTCCCGATCAAGCAGTCCACTCACCATATCCTCCGTCGCCGGCGCCTGGCCAAGCTCGACCACGCCGCCAGATCGACATGACTGACCCTCAGGGCATGTCGCCATTGCGATACGCACATCACGAACACCACAGAACTACATCCGAATAGGCAGTTGTCACTTTGCCTCCCCTCAATGGTTCATCGTCCTTAGCTCCCGTGAGCCCAATTCCGTGAGATCAGGTCCCGGCCTGTTCCTGGCGAGCCTTCTATAAAGCTCAGCGAATATCCCGCCTCCATTCTCATTCTCATCCTCATCCACATCTTCTCATCATCACATCACCAGTCCTCCACCGAACATCATGAAGTTCTCCCAGAGTCTCATTGCCCTCGCGGCCTGCTTCCTGCCCCTCATCGCCGCTGCCCCCATCGAGGCACAGAACGCCAAGATCCGCAGCCCCGGCACCCAGGACATCATCCCCGACAGCTATATTGTTGTCTTCAACAAGGGCGTCAACGATGCCGACATCGAGTCTGAGTTTGCTTCCGTCAGCCGCATCTTGAGCAAGCGCAGCTCGGCCCACAAGGGTGTTGGCCACAAGTACACCAGCACTGGCTTCAAGGGATACCAGATCCACACCGACACCGCCAGCATCGGCGAGATTGCCTCGTCGCCACTGGTAAGCTATGACGCTCAGATCTAAAACTCCACGTGCATCACATGACTAACAAGCACCAGGTCGCATGGGTTGAGAAGGACGGAAAGGTCCACGCCAGTGCCCTCGAGACCCGCGATGGTGCCACATGGGGTCTCGGCCGCATCTCCCACAAGGCGACTGGCTCCAAGAGCTACATCTATGATAGCTCCGCCGGCGAGGGATCCACCGTCTATGTCGTCGACACTGGTATCTACATTGACCACGAGGTTAGTTTCCCTATGCGCGTATTCACCTGCTTCGCAACTTCCCACTAACACTTACAACAGGAATTCGAGGGCCGTGCCACCTGGGGCGCGAACTACATTGAGGGTTCCCCGGATACTGATGAGAACGGACACGGTACCCACTGTGCCGGCACCATCGCTGGCGCCTCTTACGGTGTCGCCAGCAAGGCCAAGCTAGTCGCCGTAAAGGTCCTCGATGGCGATGGATCTGGTTCCAACTCCGGTGTCATCGGTGGCATCGACTTTGTTGGCAAGAACGGCGGTGATGGCAAGTCTGTCCTCTCCATGTCGCTCGGCGGCTCCTACTCCGCTGCCCTCAACTCTGCTGTCGAATCCACCATCGCCGCCGGTGTCACCGTCGTCGTCGCTGCCGGTAACGATAACGCTGACGCATCCAACTACTCGCCCGCCTCCGTAAAGGCCGCCATCACCGTCGGCGCCACCGATAGCACCGACAACCGCGCTTCTTTCTCCAACTTCGGCGCCATCCTTGATGTCTTTGCTCCAGGTGTTGACGTGAAGTCCGCATGGATCGGCAGCAAGTCCGCCTCCAACACCATCTCCGGAACCTCCATGGCCACCCCCCACGTTGCCGGTCTTGCCGCCTACTTCATCGGTCTTGGAGGACTCAGCTCCCCAGCCGCTGTCGCTGCCAAGATCCAGTCGACTGCTATCGAGGGTCTTGTCAAGGACCCAAAGAGCACCAACAACCTCATTGCCTACAACGGCAACGGCGCTTAAATACTCACTTTTTGAGAGTTGGGCTGCTGGTGGATGGATGAGAATTTATGGATCACGAATTTATGGGGGAGGAGGGGGACGTATCTTCTGAACTATATATTGAATAAGGTGGATTGTTTGTTTAAATAGCTTAGTTAGCTAGTCGATGAGGAGTGGAGGTTGTGATAGAAATCAATAAATGTGTTTGCTGTACGGCGCAATCTGTCTTTATTTTTTTTGCAGTGAAACTGGGGGTTGAAAGAGAGAGAAGAGTATCTAATTTTGGTCAGTGGTTTTCTTACCTCTTGTCAGTCTCGATCTCGATGCCGTTCTTAACTTTTCGTTATGTTCTTGGAATCGTCTAAGCACCCCAGAATCTCATTTCTCAATTTGGAGCTCAATTCTTGGAGGGTTTGGCGTTGGGCTGGGCTGAGATTGGCTGACGAACGGCTAAAGGCGTTGGCTAAACATGCTAAATATGAGATTGATCTCATATGCGTCTCGTGCATAGAGGTATATTGAAGTAGCCAGGCGCTCATGTCCCTGATACCGTCTCTTTTGGACTAGACTTGACAGTTTGGCAATTTACTTCCGCGTCTGCATATATATAACAAACAAGCATATGGTGATGGAGACATCAGGTAAACGGCACAGGAGAGAAGCAGATGGTAGGGATCGGGGCTGGATGAAGAGGTAAATGACGGGGTTGGATGGAAAGGGGGGTGAATGATGAGTAACGATCAAAAGGTCGCCTGGAGCGATAGTGACGGCGACGGTGACGGCGACGGTAACAGCAGCACAACGGCAGCAAGAAAGCAACGGCGACAATGATGTTATGACAGGCATCCCTTAGTGACGGCAACTCGACGAAAATCCAAGTGGCACATCAGCCAGACTCTGGGCAAGGAATATGCAGCTATGTAGAGTCGACTCACCAGGAACCTGTCCCAGTGTACTGCGAATCCGACGATGTTTTTCATGTAGCTCGAACTCTAGATACTATTTTATACCCCATCGCAAAAGCTTCACTGCGGCAGCTGTGATTGTGTTCACCCATCATGCCGGCGAGAAAGTAGATAATGGTGGGGGATATAGCAACCATAAGCCATGGAAAAAATAGCGCAAGAGATATGGGACAGAGAATAGAGGAGCTAGAGACCACTACCTACCTACCTTAACTTACATTCGCTTCATCTGCGGATAGCGCTTGGGGTCTGTTCACATGTCGTTGATACACCCAATCACCGCCACCCCAACCTGCGTCCCGCAGCGCGTCTATCTGCCCGCACGGTGTCTGCCCATTAGCTCATTCCCGAGGGGATCTGAGACTAGACAAAACAGTGGCGCATGACACATGCATATTGCCTGGTCCATGCCTATTCACCCGCGGCCCACACCCCCTCTTTCCCTCCCCAGACCACCCTCCTTTCCCCTACCAGCCATCCATCGCGCACACATGCAGGCTAAGCCTTATCTCCCCTAGCCACACAACACTCGAAGGGGAATCCCATATTGACGGACCAATGTAGGGCCGGGAATAGATAGGCCGCAAAAGCGGGGAAGGGCGGCGACCTGTCTTCAGACGACTGTGAGAGAAAGACGTTCTTTTGATGAGAACATCGAGGATATAAATGCATAAATAGGGCGAGGAAAGAAAGGGACATGGAGGGTCATGGGTACCAGTATGAAGTTGCGCTGATCCTTAACGAACGATCGTTTTGTGCCGAAATACGGAGAACTGAATCTACTGCGGTGCTGGCGATGGTGAGGAGGCCAAGGATTCCCGCGAGCGAGTATTCTGTCACCGCTAGGCTGTTGTCACCCCAGGTATTGTGCTGTCGTAGCAACGTCGCTGTCATCGCTGTTACTCTCACTACGGCGACCACTATTGCGTCCCACCATTTGGGCGCCTTCGTCTTCTCTCCTGGTTTCTTTGTGGAGAGCATGGCCACCCAGAACCCCATTGTTTCTGTTAGGAGAGAAGTTGTTATTGATACTCATCTACAAACCTCCCTCGCTGGATGCCCATGATATGTAGGGGTACAAAAGTCGTAAAATCACACATTGGTAATAGCATAGTGCGTGTGTGATGAGTTGTATCCACTTGAAGCCCGACTCCAGTAAAACTATGAACTGAATAAAGAACGGCAACGAAAGTGAGATTGAACGAAAATAAGAGAGGAAACCCCACTTACCGAAATATATAGCTCTCCACCCCTCCCAGAGATACTTGAGTTAAGGCCGGTCATGACTGATTCCCAAATTCCACACTATTTTCTCTGGGAAACCCAACCTCGGCCGATACCAAAGTGATATAAAATAGCCATCATTTCCACGAACCAAATGATTCGTAAGGGCATTAGGAAGATCGGATGCCGCCCAGAGAGAGAACCGGGACTGGGGATGGGTTCTTTCGCGAGCGCAGACAAAGGAGGATGGAGCTCCGGGTATAATGTCCCTCCTGGGGCCTCGGATACTGTCACCGTAAGGTCCTGCTGTCACCGTGGGGTCCTGCTGTCATTAGGGGGGCGTTGGCATGGCACTGTTGCTGTCGTGAAAGTTCTGTTACCATTCCTGCTGATGTTTCCATTGTAGCCTCTCTGGTTTCCTCTCATCATAATGCAAGTTAAGTCGTAATCCACTCGCAGCGTTAGCTCTCCCTATCTGCGCCCTTCGCCGCTGTTGACTGTGAGGACCCTCAATCGATACACTTGCCAATTTCAGCAACATTATACCCTGTATCACGCAGTTGTTATATCTGGCCATTTATTTATGTTCTCGGCGTCCTGGGTCTGTATTCTCTCACAATGCAGACCACCAACGCGGCCGAAGCAACTGAAAAATGCCACTCGAGGCTGCAGTCAGAGATCAAAGACATTCAGAAGACAAGCCGAACAAGCGCAAGATGGTTGGTGCCTACAGCATGTTAGCAGATGCTCGCCCGCCGGATACTCTTTGCGATATCATCATTCCCTTTGCTTGGATGTCTTCTACGGCCGCTTGTCCCCTCTTTTCGGAAAAGTATCGTCAAGGATTCACCATGACGGTGCAATCACTGGCCGTCATCGAAGTAGTGCGTACTGCTGGAGGTTCGTCGGGAAGGAATTACCTGCCATTTAGCATAGAAGCAACAGATATGCAGGATCCGCCGTCTTAAATAAGGGGTATTGACATGCCACTCTTTTGAGTTATGTACATAAATACAAGCTCGCCACACCACCCAAGCCATCTATTACCCCGATATTTCCATCGAATACAACTTATCTAACCCAAAATCCCATCCTGGCCCGCACTCTCAGCACTACTCTCTGCCCTTCCTGCAGCCCGCATCGCCCGCCTCCTCGCATCCAAATATATAACAAACTCGCCATATGTCTGCGGTACAACACTCAACTCCCCAGGCACCTCGAACGTATAATTGAACTGCCCTGTCGGTCGCACCTCCCCATGCTCCACACTGCGCACATGCGTGTCCACCCGAATCTGCACCCGAGTGCTATCTCCGATCCCGGGCTCCGTGTACGCTGCTACCGCGGTCATGTACAATACCGAGCCTACCGGGACGGGATTCGCGAACGTCGACGGGTCAAGGGCAACGAACCGTGGGCGCGCGTGTGAGAGGGCTGAGGTGCATGTGAAGGCTAGCTCAAAGGTCGATTTCAGTAGGAAACCACCGAAGATCATGAAGTTGTGCCTGTTACGGTACTGAGGCTGCATGATCTGCACGGATTGGATGAAGGACGAAGACATGTAGTGGGCGTTGGCGGGCTTTTGCATCGCGCTGGTCGCATCTATGGAGTGTTAGTGTCCATCGTGGGGCGGGAGGAAGAGGGGTTTACCTGAATACTCGGACTGTTTGAGCCAGAGAGCATGGATGAGGTCGGATTCTTCGTCGTTGGGGGTTTGTTTACGGAGGGCAATTTTGGAGAGCTCCTTTTTGGCGTTGTAGTTCTCCTCGCCTTCTTTGTAGAGTCTGTGCTCTTCATCGGTCACAAGCTTCAAGGGGCTGATGTTGACGGGCTTTTTGGTTGCCGGGTCCAGAGATACCTTGAACTGTCAGTAGGGTGCATATAAACTTGAAGAGATGGTCTACCATAGTGAATGCGCAGGTCAAGAGGATATCTTCCTCCTTTGCTTCCTTTCCTTCTTCTGGCGCTTTGGCAACTTGAAGGGAGATCTCCATACTACTCCTCCCCGTGGCAAAGGTCACTTGTCCGCTCAATTCCAAATCGCAGATGGACGTCAGAGGGTGCTTTAGCGTGATACGGTCCACGGCCGCCGTTACCGTCATGACTGAGTCGCCGGTATGCTTGTATGCAACCACGCCAGCAAGCGCGTCGAGGTCCATAAAAATCGTCCCGAGCCTGATGTGGCCCGTGGCATTGATGTACGAATCAAGGAGCCATGGATCACGCGCAAGAGGTAAGATCTATATTGCCCGTTAATAATGATGCGCCACAAATTATCCCGTAAATACTCACCACTTTATGGAAGCTTTCTGACATCCGTTTTGGGGTGGTGTCAATTGGCGCCTTCTCTCCCGCCGATGCGACCACCGCTGCAAGTTGGCTATCCTCCTGCTGTTTCCGAAATGCCTCAATAAAGGGAGTCCGCGTTCTCATTGCCGTTAGTTCCCCGTACACGCCATCTGTCAAGCATTTCGAGGTCGACGCAAAATGGCGTTCCTGACGCGATGCGCAGCGCGTTGCCGCACGAAGGGCCGCTTGCAAAGGCAATGGTCTCAGTTTTGCTGCCATGGTGCCTCGAAGTCTCAGCGAGGTACTCTTAATAGGAAAGTAAGTAGTACTTCAGATGGTGGCTCCGTTTGGAAGCTTTTCTCTCGGGACTTTCTCACGACAATCGCGGTTATTGCGATTATCGTTAAGCCGAAGTTATCCGAACACGTGACCAAAGTACTTTTCTCAAAAAGTTATATCGAGGTATTATTAGGTCGTGTACATTGATATTTTCAGGGTGTTGACTGGCAAGAAACTCTTCACAAAGCATTGGTATTGATGTGGAGGGTTGTCGTTCATTTAAGGTTTTAAGGGTGGTCGTCTGTAGATCGCCCCACATTTTTCTCCCATCAGCGGCAAGCGATTTTCAGGGGCACAGAACATCAAGCAGGAAGAGAACTTTGGGAGGGAAGGAACCCCAAAATGAGACGACCCATGAAAGATCCAAGAGCCGCTTCAGATGGTAAAAATGGGCTGGCGTCACGCCTTTCTCCATGAACCTCAGAAAATGGCTAGAAATGCCGTTTGCCTAGTATTACGTTTGCCTTGCTCATCATCCGCAAGTCACGATCATGCCATGGTCTCCTGAATCTTCGGCGGCTGCAATGTTATTAAGGCGCCACCAACTAAACCGCATGCTTCCAGTTTATTATACAGAACCATAGGAATGAGCGGAGCTGTGAACCAAGATCTATCCAAACCCACCACCACCACCACCAACGTGGAGTTTATTCCTAATTACGGCTTCTCATCATCTCCGCCAGCGAAGTAAATACCGCCCTCCGCTTTGCCACGATATCCGCTATCGCCTCCTTTGCCCCGGGAAGCATAATAGCACCAACAGCGATGGTATCCTCGCCGGACAACAGTCCCTGGTACGCCTCTTCCGTGAATTTCTCCAGCGGCATCCCAACGTTTCGGCCAACCTCAAGGCCCATATAGTCGTGGAGTTCGGCTACAGCAATCAGCGACTGCCGGCATGGCGTAGACGCATGAGAGGGGGACTCACTCTTCACAGCCGGAGCGGCAATCTCGGTTACCTTGATCTGCGTATTACGCAACTGGTCCCTCAAGCACATCGCAAACACATTCAGCGCCGACTTCGACGCCGAGTACCCCGGCAATTGCGCCGCAGGTACGATTGATAAATGCGTTCCAGTGCTTCCTCTTGCGTCAGCCAATCGCAGCACCTCCGTGGAACATCGCTCCAACTCACAATATAATGCCCGATGGCCCCTCCTTCGCAATCAGGAACGGCAGGAATGTGTGGGTCACCGCTACCAGGCTGGTGTAGTTCACAGTTGTCTCCGCATGGAAGGTGTTCAGATCTACACTCTCTGGCTTCGAGAAATCGAACGATCGTTGCATCCCTGCGTTCAGGAAGAGACAGTCGATATCCGGCGACACCTCCGTGATGCTATACCAAATCAGCCGCCCCTCTCCCCAACTTCACCGCGGTGGATTCGCGCGCGGGGTTCCACACGCAACAGGGGACCTCACCGTTTCGCAAACTCGGCGAGCTTGTCTAGCTGAGTTATATCCAGCGTCACACTGCGAGCAAGGCCGGGGTGCGCGTTCTCGAACTCTTCGAGGGCATCCTTGCGGCGCCCGACGGCTGTCACTTTCACGCCCTCGGCAATGAGGCGCTCTGCCATCGCCTTGCCGATGCCGGACGTTGCGCCGATGAGGAGGACGTGCTTGTATGGGAACGCCATTTCTGTGGGTGTTGGTTGGAAGGAGGAGGTGGCTTGATCTTGCGAACTATGGTGGGTTGGGCTGGGTATGTAATGTTTCTATCGGACGAAGCTTTTAGGTGAGGGGTTGTATGATATCCAGCTGGCCAAACGTCAATCGAAGCTCTATTAACCTCAATGTCTGGGTCTCCCACCTCTTGGCGCGGACTCCTGTTGTTATACACCACACACCATCATGCGGGGCACTGTATCAATGCATCAAGGCAACCGGCATGGAGCTTTCATTATCTCCGACATTATCCCCGTGACAGCGATACAACATTCAAAGCGGCAGCAATCTCCTTCATCTCGTCTTCACCTCCAATTTTCCCCCGTCTCCACCGCACGAACCAACACTACCAGCAGCTACAGGACAAAACCCCTTACCAGAACGCGCAGAAATCCCATGCGGCTAGTTCTCACCGCGTCCGACATGCCCGCGTGCCTACAGGGGAAGAATCCTCGCAATCGGCCGCACGCGGCCGCACGCTCCGCTGCTTACCCATCCACCATGACGTCCATTTCCCCTCCTTCCACTCCACAGCTACACACAGGGACGCACGTACGCCGAAACCACTCATGGCGTGAGGAGCCCACCTCAAGAACAGGCTGCCGTGCGTGCCGCTTCATCGTCCCGGAAGACTATTCGGGCGTCAAATCTACGCCGAGATTAGCGCTCTGGATGAACTATCACGGGATGCTCATGGTTGACCTTGGCAGAGGGGTATTTAGGAAGCCACCGAGACGAGAAGGGATTCGATTCAGCGACTAAACAAATGTGGCATCTATGCCAATTACAAGGTGGCGATTGCGATAGGCCTACAGCACGCTTTCTTCCAAATACCAGTGTCAGTGCCGCCGCTGCATCGCTATAATCACATCACCAGCAACGCCGCCCGCGGTGACAGAAAGCCATCGGTGACAGCAAAACCCAGCAACAACAGCACCCAAAGCAGCAGCAACAACACCACGCACTCTCCCCCCTTCCACCATCACCGCAGCGCCACCACACCACACCCAACCCAGCTTAACCCCTCACCCAGTCCAGACCAAACCCATGCTTCTTGAGTCTCCCTTCCCTGATTACGAAGCACATCGAAAGATGGGAAAGCGAGGGTTTATATACCCCTCCCTCCCCCTCCTTCTCCTCATCCACATCCACCCCAACCCCGAACCAGCCACCGACAGGATGACTCCATCAGGTCAGCACCCCCATCCCCACGCGTCACCCCACCCACCCGCGCCCGCATCTCCCCCCCGCCCCAAACCCAAAATGTCAGAGAAGAAGCTTTCGCCCCCCTCCCCAGCCCCCCAGCCCCCCCTCCCGGTTCCCCTCCCGCCTCCCTCCCTGTAAAAAAAAAGCGTACCCCGCTGCCAAGAAGGGGAGAAGTTTGCGACCCCTGCCTTTGCCACCCCGTACCATGCCCAATCTACGTGTGGAGTTATGGGTGTGTATGTACTTACGACCTACCTATCCATCACAAGTACTACTTGGTGATTGAAGAAGTATCTCGCATCCCCATGTTACACTCCACTCCTGCCGACTTCCCCAGGAAACGATGTCACTATTTATGCATGCACGAGCGAAACAGAACCAAGGGTTATTAGAAACAAAAAGTCTATTGCACTCTCGCGCTATATACAAGTATACAAAAATCTCAATCTATTGCACAACCCCCCCGCCGCCACCGCCAAAACCCCCGCTAGATGTCTATGCAAGATATCATGTAATATATAATAAAAATTAAAAAGGAAAATGTTTGAGCGTGGCGCTGGGCTTTTGGTGGAGCCGGATTTCGCCATTGTGAGTTGTGTGAGGTTTGTGAGAGACGTAGTTGTAGTGTGGTATGTGACTTTTTTTTCTATGCTTTTGTCTATATTTTTACTTTCTTTAAATTCGGATCTTCACCCCTCCGCTGACTTTCCGTTTCCAATGTTTTTTTGACTGGTCAGGTATCGGCAGGGAAGGGTATGAAGAGAGGTGGGGCGAGTAGAATCCGCTTAGCGAACCGCTTACTCGTCATCCTCATCCAGCTTCTCGCTCTTGGCCTGGATGTTCCACTGGTCGGTCTCCTTGTCGTGCGCGAGAGCGATCTTGCTGAGGTGGCTGATGATGTTCTCGATCTGCGTGTCCTGCACGCTGCGCGACTTGCGACCGAGGTTGTCGAGCCACGACCAGTTGGTGAGCATGTAGTACACGATGGCAATGACGACGGTGACGGCCATGGAGTACAGCCAGACGCAGACGACGGTGACGACATCAGTCCATCCATCGCCGCGGAAGTGGGAGAAGTCGCCGGAGACGGAGTCCTCGAGACCGCCGGACAACCAGCCGAAGATACAGAAGATGGTGGCGAGGGCGTCAACTCCGAGGATGGCGCCAACGAGTTGCCAGGATGGGAGGGTCTCGAAGCCACGGGTGATGAAGATGAGCCAGTTCTCAGTGAGCGAGACCTCGAGGAAGAGGATCTCCTGGACGGAACCGTAGCGCTGGATGATACCTCCGTTTGGCAGGAAGAGTGTGCCGCGGAGGGCCCAGGTGCCGAGAGCGAGGAGACTGCCAAGGACGACGGAGATGACCCAGATCTTGGGCAATTGCCACTCGACAGGGCGCTTCTCGTAGTGAGCGTTATCGTAGGCAACAGCGATGGTGGCCAAATCAGCGAACAGGGCGATGAAGACGATGAGCTCGGCGCGGATGGTCTCCTTGAGGATGATCATCGAGGTGACGAGGTAGATCTCGAGATGCAGGCAGAGAGCGATACGGTACTGGATGTAGGCCTTCATGCGCTGGAAAATCTGGCGAGAGATCTTGATGGCGGAGACAATGGTGGACAGACCGGGGGCGAGGAAGACAATATCAGCGGCAGCCTGGGCAGCCTCGGTGGCACCCTCGACGGCGATACCGCAGTCAGACTTCTTGAGAGATGGAGCATCGTTGACACCGTCACCAGTCATGGCAGTAAGATGGCCACGCTGTTGAAGCATCTCGACGACCTGGTACTTGTGCTCGGGGAAAACCTCGGCGAAACCGTCGGCCTTCTCGCAGAGATCGTGCATGGTGCTGCCAGTGAGACCGCCGTTGACAAGTCTGTCGGAATCGTAAACCTTGGTGCCGAGAGCAAGCATACGGCAAGTCTCCTTGGCGATAGCGAGAGCGTCACCAGTAAGCATCTTAACCTGGAGTCCGAGGTGCTGGGCATCGGCGATGGTCTGGGCGGTATCCTCACGGGGAGGGTCGAAGAGCGAAAGCATACCGAGTAGCTGCCAGTCACCCTCACCCTCCTTGACGGCAACACCGAGAGAACGGAAACCACGGTGGGCGAGCTCGAGAGACTTGGCACGGTACTCGTCAGCGACGGCCTTGGAGCAGTTGGACATAGCGAGGATGGCCTTGGGGGCTCCCTTGGCACAGGTGTAGACGACGCCGTTCTTCTCGCAGACGGTGGTGATACGCTTGGAGACAGGGTCGAAGGGAGTGAAGGAGTGAGTCTTCCAGCCCTCCATGAGCATCTCCTTGGCCCTTGGGTAGCGCTTCAGGGTAACGATGGTGACCTTGTCGATGGGATCCAAGTGCTTGGTGTTGTGGGAAGAGGCGAGGGCGGCAACAGCCATCATCCAGTCGATGTCGACGCCGTCAGCAACGTATGGCTCGCGAATGGACAGCTGGTTGGCAGTGAGGGTACCGGTCTTGTCGGAGCAGAGAATGTCAACACCAGCGAGGGACTCGATAGCAGTGAGCTTCTGGACGATAGCCTTCTCCTTGGCGAGGTAGGCGGCACCGACGGCGAGAGTGGTAGTGGTAACAACTGGCAGACCGACGGGGACACCGACGATGAGCAGGATAAGAGCGTAATGGAGCAGGTTGTTGGACGAGTTCTCGGGGGTAGCGATCTTCAAGTGTCTGTAGAAACCACCGATCCAGGCGGCGAGGATGAAAGCCATGACGAGAACCAGGAGAGTTCCTCCGATGCTGTTCATGATGGCCTTGAAGTGACCGGAATCCTGGGCACCAGAGACAAGCATGGCAGTCTTTCCGACGAACGAGCCCTTAGCAGAGCAGGTGACGATAGCGTAGGCCTTTCCGCGCTTGCAGCCAGTGGTGTAGTAGCAGACATCGGTAACGTACTTCTCAACGGCGAGGGACTCTCCGGTCATGGAGGACTGATCGATAGCGACAAGAGCGTGGCCGCCGTGGGGCAGACCCTCCTCATCCTCATCCTCAGGGTTGCCGGCCTTCTTGCCAACGAGACCCTGTGCGCGCATCTCGGTTTGGTAGTTGGCGAATCCATCTTCCTTGTTGTCGTAGGCGCAGATAAGACGGCAGTCACCGGGGACGACCGTTCCGTGGCCACCACCTTCGAGGATAACCTGTGGAAGAACGATTAGTACGACATTCACCAATTGATAAAGTCGGGGATGAGAGTGCTTACAATATCTCCAGGGACGATTTCACGGGCGAGGATCTCCTGCTCAACACCGTCGCGGACGACGGTGGCCTTCATGGCGATATCACCCTTAAGCGATGCCACGACATCGGCAGCCTGCTTCTCCTGGTACCAGCCGACGACGGCGTTGAGCAACAGAATAGCGATAATGACACCAAAATCAATCCAAGCACGCAGACCAGCCGCGATGAGAACAGCGACTTCCATAACTGTGAGAAAAAACCAAGTTAGCACGTGATCCGTCTCGCCACCGCCAATGGCAGAAATCTCACTCTCGGCGAATGAGAATGAGCAATTGGGAATTGGGACCTGAACGTACCATAGAGAACCGGGCCGCGGAAGAAGCCGACGAACTTGAGAAACATGTTCTCCTTGATATCAGCGAGCTCGTTGTAGCCGGTCTTGCGTCTCCTACGCTCCACCTCCTCCGAGGTCAGACCCAGGGAGATGTCGGTCTCGAGCCAGTCGGCCGGGATATCGATGGCGCCGCCGGGGCCAGACTCCTTGCGCCAGAAGGCGTACCATGGGCGCTTCTTCTCATCGTAATCCTCCTGCTCATCGACAACAGCAGCGGCTCCCTTGGTGTCGCGGTAGGTGGAGATGTAGCGGACCAGGTTGCTGTACTCGTCGAGCTCGACTTCCTTCTCATTGTTGGCGATGCTCCGGCGGTTTTCCACCTCGGCGTTTCCGACTTCGAGATCGTGCGCCATTGCAGCGGATTGAGGGGGGGGGGAGGGGGGAGGGGAGAGTGGAGATTGGTGGTGAATGTGTTTTTCGCCCGTGGACAAGGAGAGGAAGGAGAAAAGAGAATCGGCGAAAGAGGGGGATGGGGAAGTATTAATATATTGGGCAAGGAAAAGAAAAAAAACACATTTTAGTAGCACCGACCACAACAGAAAGACGGGGACCAAGGACGGGTAAGTCGGTGGTGCATCTGAGTGGTCCAGGAGTGGATTCTTCTCTTCGGTCTCTCAGTCTCAAGCCGGCGAAGGGGGCGCTGTGAGTGGTGGGAAGGAAGGGCGGAAGGGGGGGATTGGATGAGTGGGGGATTTGGTGGGGGGGAGGGATGATTTGGGGGAAGGAATGACAAGAAGATACATAAGGACGGGGAGTGACGATCAGCCAAGCACGAGTACCAACAGGGTACCCCGCTACTGACTATTCTTTGGAGACTACTGACCGGTCAACCCGGTCGTGCCGTCACTCCCGATGACATTGCGCCGGAGGAAAGAGCGAGGGAGTTGTGTGAGGGATGGCGAGGGATGGCGAGGGACAATAAGGAACGTACCAAAAGAGTGGAGCATTTATCGGGATTAGTCGAGATCTAGTTTGGGGATAGTTGAAGATAGTAGAGGATAGTGGAGGATTAGTTTCAAGTACGTACCATAAATTGCAGGGAAGAGGGGGGGAGACGTACAGGGAAGGTACGATGGAGGGAAAAGGGAAGATGGAGGAAGATGGAGGCCAAGAGAATGGAGGATGCCGGGAATTGAGGGATTAGCGCGAAGACTGACTACGGGTGGTGTATGATTGGCTGGGGGTGTGCAGGTTCAGGTCGATTGGAGATGGAATTGGAATATACAACACACACACAGCGCACGCACACACAGCACAGTAGGGTTCCCCATAGCCCACTATAGCCCCCACTATAGTTTCTTCTCTCAGACATGTAGTACAGTAGAACC